>JBBPBX010021783.1:0-15624 GCA_038048925.1 Garcialebias charrua | reverse complement strand
AGGAAGGAAGGAAGGAAGGAAGGAAGGAAGGAAGGAAGGAAGGAAGGAAGGAAGGAAGGAAGGAAGGAAGGAAGGAAGGAAGGAAGGAAGGAAGGAAGGAAGGAAGAGGATTCTTGTTCCACTTGAACTGCTCACAGTCCAACTTCTCCCAGACGTCTGCTGGAACCATGTGGGCTTCTTGTGAGCCAGATGTTGATGAACCATGTGGGCTTCTTGTGAGCCAGATGTTGATGAACCATGTGGGCTTCTTGTGAGCCAGATGTTGATGAACCATGTGGGCTTCTTGTGAGCCAGATGTTGATGAACCATGTGGGCTTCTTGTGAGCCAGATGTTGATGAACCATGTGGGCTTCTTGTGAGCCAGATGTTGATGAACCATGTGGGCTTCTTGTGAGCCAGATGTTGATGAACCATGTGGGCTTCTTGTGAGCCAGATGTTGATGAGTTCAAAGGAACATCTTCCTGGATGTCTTCTTCCCTGACCTCTGACCTCTTCTTGGTGTTGTGAGGGGTGTTAGTGGAATGTTTGGAGCTGAGATACGGAGCAGGTTCTGTGAACAGAACTCACCAGAACCAAGGTTTGGGAGTGTGCAGCCAGATGTTTGTCTGCTGAACATCTGCAGGAACAGGAGACATGTTTTCTTTCTCCTGTCTGCTCTAATGCGTCCACTTGAAGGTTCTAATAGAAACACATTGTGACAGCAGGTGAAACGTTTCCACTGAACATCTGCTGGTTCTTCTATCATCTCTACTGACTTGTTGAACCAATGATCCTGGAGGTGATTGATCCTGCACAGTGATCACATGACCGCAGCAAGAATCCACTGAAGAGGCTGCAAATAGAGCAACAAGAGTGAAGCAGAGAACAGGCTGAAAATGAAGAAGTGGACAGAGAAATGATCAAATGAAGCATTTAGTGTTTCCATTTGAACAGAGCAGCTGGAGCTGAAGCTTTTGATCCAGAGCAACACAACAGCTCTGCTTTCAAACCTCCACACACTTTCTGACGTCCACTCTGTCCACAGTGTTGGACGTGTCTCCATCCACTGGTGTTTGTTCTGGACGGCCCACTGGAGCAGGAGCAGAGGCTTTCTGCTACTAAGACAACACAACTTTTGTGACTCAATAAATTTATAAAACTGTCAAAATCAGGAAATCCACAGTTTCTAAGCTTGGTTAGCTGTGGCAGCCATCTTGAATCTGGGTACTGCAAATGTTCATTAGTTATAGATCTGTACATCCAACGAGTACTTTCTGAAAGATTCATTATTTGTTTATTAGATCATAAGATATTTTGCTAACATAAATTACAAACAAACACAAGAAAAGACATGATTGTCCACTTTTAATGTTGATGACACAAACATGATGCAGTACAACTACGTGATATTTCTAAAGTAATATTTATCGTCCACCAATGGACTGGAAAATGAACTTGAGGCCTTTAAATTAATTTCCTGTGTTTTTGTTTGGAAACAATTCAAAGTGTTTTTAGAAGGTTAGAAAAATGACTCAAAATCCTTGTTAGATAACAGTTGAAAGGTTTTATAAATCTTTGTCATGATCCAAGTAATTCACATTTTTATTCTCACCACAAAGATAAACTCCAGACTCTACAAAGAAACTTAGTGAAACTTTATTCTGAGGTAATCCTGTAAACTGGGACAGTTTACTGGTTTTTATTGTTCCTCCCAGTTTGACAGAAGCTTCAACGTGATGATAAACCTGAGATCAAACCAAAAACATGTGATGCAAACAGAAACATGTTCCCTGTTGGACGAGACAGGAGCTTTTAAAATATGAACCTTTACAACAATCTTTGTTCCAGTGGTGGAAAACTGAGTTTCTGTTCAAACAACCAACATGATCTGAAAGAAAACTCTGTTTTTCATGAGGAAAACAAGAATGAAGTGTTTGGAGCTGCTCTCTAAACACACAATCTCTGCTGCACTTCAACACAGGACTTTATAGCAGGAAGAAGAGGACGTGATTTCATGGTGCGTTCAAGTACATCTTTAAACAAAATAATTGTACTGTAATAGCTTACGCTGATATTACAGAGCTAATTAACGTCTACAGTCCTCCATTCAGATCCAACATGAGCAATTTTAAGTTTTACTTCTGTTCAATATTTTATTTAAATGATGGGATTTACTCAAAACATCAATCATTTCTATATTTTACTGACAACCTTTGAAACTGTTCTGAAATAATAAAGTCACGTTTATCAGCAAACGTCACTTCAGTCTTCTTCAACAGCTTCTACAGCACGTGTGTTTTTATTATGGATCTGTTTTAACACAACTTCTTTTCCTATTGATTTATTCTTTATTAAATTAGGAACAATTTGTGAGGATTGGTGTGTGTTGCTTGTCACCCCTGAGTTTTTGCAGCTCCTACACACCTGTTCTCTGCACTAATCACCCCAGGTGTCCTTCACTGTCAATCACAGGTGTTCCTATTTATTCTGTGTCTTGTCCTCTTCTCATTGTCCGTGGATTGTCCTCTTTGGCATCATGTCCTGTTTCCCTCCATGTCACCTCATCAGAAGATGTAAGTTTTTCTGCCACGTCAGCTGTTGTTTTGTGTAGTTTAAATAAAGAATATTGTTTTATTCCTGAGTCCTCTGAGTCCTGCCTGCATCTGGGTTCAAACTAGTTACAGATCATGACACAATGAAGATTTTCTGACTTCAGTATCATGATAAACATCTTCCTTTCCAAATTATTATTGGATTAATTTACGAGTAAAATAAAAATAAGATAGCTTTTTTTATGGATGGACATAGACTCCAGTAACAAACATCTGGTTTAATCTTCAATCTTCTCTGTTTATATTCACAGTAGCTGCTATTTCATTGTGGATTGCTGAGTTTACAAGTTGTACTTGAACACACCACGGGTCTGACTGCATCATATTCAGTGTAGAAGCAGAACATTTTGAACACAGAGAGACATGATGATACAGTTGTATCATCTGCAGCCAAACTGTGGACATGATGAAGAGAGTTGTGTCTCTTCTTCCTCCACAGAGAGAAAAGTCTCAGAGACTCTGAGAGAAGAAGAAGAATCTGGAGTTAACACTCACCCTGATTCAGCTGGACTCTTCTGTCTTCTCTTCTTTCTACAATCGAGGACTTTGAACTATTCTGTCCATAAAATGTGGACTTTGGACAAATTGACACACGTCCACTTTTATTCCTCTCACCTTTTTCATTTACAGGAAATCATGTGTCTGTGGACTGAACAACACAAAGTTTATATTTGAATTTATTTATGTTTGCTGTTTCATTAACATGTTAGAGCAGATAAATACAAAATAAAGAACAAGTTTATAAAAGTGTGACAGATAAAATAAAGAATATGTACAGACTAATATGGAAACAAGTTGAAGTGTGAGCAGCCAGATGTTCCTGTCATCTTCTAAAATGGTCTTCATCAATAGTTCTCCAGACTTCCTGAAGGTTTTTACACTTGTTTGATGTTTTATTCAGCTTCACTTCTTGTACTTTGAGGAATTATTACTTGTTATTATTTGTTCTGCATGACAGCACATTATATTATTGTCAAAATAAACTGAAGAACAGTAGAACAGAAGAAGAAATGTCATGTGTAAAGCCTCAAACCAGTTGTTGTGTCATGCTCTCTAAACCAGTTATTGAATCAAGTGTTTCCACAGTTTGCTCCGTGGATTTAGTGGTGTCTTCCCCTCGTTCAGTCTGATTTCAGTCAGCTGTTCTCAGTCTGACCCTCCTTCTAGTTGCAAAGGTTCGCTTAGGGACCGTCAACAAATTACTGGACCAAAACTCTTGAGAAACAAAGATTAATTTATTTTGCGTCATGTGACCCATTGACACAGAACTAATGTTAAATTATTCTACTAGACCTGACAGATGACACACACTCATTTATTTATGATTTTAATGCATTTTCTATTTTATAGAGGAAGAAAGTTTCACTGACGTGAAACATCAATCTGTCAATCTGTGTTCGATTACTCTGGAAGGACGAGGATGTGTAACACAAAAAACTGAATTTTAGAATTGAAACTGAATTATAAAACTGAATTTTCAAAGCAAATGAATTCAGTTTGAAACCATTAAATTCAGTTTCAATTGAGTGAAATTCAGTTTCAAAACAACAATTCAAATTCAGTTTGTGACGTCACAAGTTTCAGCCATAAAAGATGAAACAAGTGGAAGAGCAGATAAAAAGAAGAGGCAGCATGTTACTAAATTATGTCGTACTTCTTATGGTTTAAGTATTTCACTTTACTATTAACTGAGGGGGGTGGTGCAGAGGTTAGAAAAGGTGGGCCTGTGATTGGAAGGTCGATGGTTCAACTCCCCGGACCAACAACATCAAAATGTGGGTGGGAAAGGTGAAACACCCACACCTGCCTCCACCCTGGACCCTTGAGCAAGGCCCTTAACTCCCACCATCTGCTCCCCAGGGCGCCCTAGATGCAGCTCTCTGCTGCACACAGAGGGATGTGGTAGCTCAGTGGTTGTGTCAGGAAGGGCGTCCGGTGTAAAAACAATCATCAAGTCTTCATGTGAGGTAGTTCACTGTGGTGACCCCTGAAGAAGGGAGCAGCTGAAAGAAGAAGAAAAACTTTACTATTATCTGAACAAAACCTTTTCTGGGGCCGCACGGTGGTGCAGGTGGTGGAGCTGCTGCCTCTCAGTGAGCAGGTCCCTGGTTCAAATCCTGGTCCAGGACCTTTCTGGGTGGAGTTTGCATGTTCTCTCTGTGCATGTGTGGGTTTTCTCCAGGCTCCTCCCACTGATCAAAAACATGCATGTTAGACTGATTGATGAGTCTAAATTGTCTCTAGGTGTGAGTGAGAGAGTGAATGTTGTTTGTCTCGTTTGTCTCCATGTCCCTGTGATGGACTGGAGACATGTCCAGGGTGTCCTCCACCTCTCACACTGTGATAGTTCAATATGGGCACCAGTGACCCAAAAAGGAAGAAGCAGGTAAAGATGATGGATGGATGGATGGATGGATGGATGGATAAGCTTTTCTGCTCTTCTTCTATCCAGACCTCCATGGTGCCATGGCTGATGCTCTTCAGAGAGAGGAGGCCTCCCAGAACCACATGAGTCCAGCCAGCACTGTTTCTGTTTCTTCATGAATGAATCCATTCCACTTGATTCATGGAGAAAACTCCGAGCTCTAAAACTGATCTTGAATCAAGAGTTTACTTGTGGAGCTAAACGTAGTAACAACCTGTTCAAATACACCAGAATGCAGCAAAATTATTACATCTTTATTCAACATTTTCTGGAGGAGGACCCCCAGACCTCCACCAGTGTGTCCCCCACATTACAGATGTTTCTGACACCATTACTTTATTTGTTTTATGACTTTTAGGAAATGTGTGTGGAGAGAAACATTCCTGCTGCTACATTTGATTTTTATTGTTTAAACATTAATAAATATGTAAAAATAAATGAAACTGTAACGTGCCCCGTTTTTATTTCATCTTTATAACGTTTTATTATTTTTTGTCTCCGAGTTGGAAATGTCCCCAAATGTAATTTCATAAATGTGGTCACTTCCTGTAAACTTCATGTGTTGACTCCATGACTCTGAAGCTTTGGTCCATGTCTCCCTCAGCTGAACAACAACCTCCACCACCAGCACCTGCTGACATGTTGTCAACCTTGAAAGCTTCATATCAGCAGCATGTTCCTGCGTGTGGACGTTTTGAAGTTTCTCTTTCCAAACGTCTAAAAATCTTTTTAGAACAAAAACATGTTTGCTGCTTGTTTGAACCTTTAAATCACTTTGACTGGATTCAACATGAAACATCAGTTTATCTCCCACCACTGAAGGAAATGTGTGAGTGACGATGTCTTTTCTCGTGTCTGTGTGTTGTTTGTGTTTCTTTATCAAAATATTTCATGAACCTCTGGATGGATTTAGATGAAACTCTCAAAGTGATCTCTAGAATCAGGGATCTGCAACCTTTTTGATCAAAGATCCATTTCTGCTCCTTCACTCGTTCAATAAAAAAAAAAAGAGTCCGGAGCCACGAAACCTGCTACAACTGTGAAGATCAACTGGTGGTCCATGGGCCACTTTGAGGTAGTTGGAGGGGGCTTTTCTGACCAGTGTGTGGGACATTTTGAAACCAGTAATCAATAATGAATTTCAACATTTATTGATATGTTTACATTTTGAGACAAATCCAAATGAAAAGTGATCAGCAGGACTTTGATGTGGACGAGCTGTTTGTGCCTGTTGGTTCTGGACCTGCACCTGCTCAACATGAGAGCAGCAGGAGTGATGTTTCTACAGCGAGGTGCTGGAGTTCTCCTCAGTCCAGTTCAAAGTGCAGTTGGTCCACCATGCCGGCCTCGTTGCTCCATTTGATCTATGATGCTGTCTGCTCTGAAACCTTTCTGCTCCATTCCATCATTTTCACATCTCTGACTGTTTGGAGTCACTTGTTAACACATCTGGATCTGCTCTTCCCTGCAAACATTCTG
The DNA here is from genome assembly GCA_038048925.1 of Garcialebias charrua. Lineage (NCBI taxonomy): Eukaryota > Metazoa > Chordata > Actinopteri > Cyprinodontiformes > Rivulidae > Garcialebias > Garcialebias charrua. Next base: position 9,128 of record JBBPBX010021783.1, on the reverse strand, counting down.
AGTAATAATGTCTTTATAAATTATTTTCACCATGGATCCATTATGGTGGCAAAGTGTCACAATATGAACTCCTGTTATTACACATGTGTCACAAAAACACAAGGAAATGTCTAATAATAATAATGTTATTGTTCTCAGGAATCCAGCCCACACATCACAGCACACCAAATGATTTTAAAAACATGTCAGGACTTCATTTGTTGCACGTTAACACATGCAGCCTCCCAAAAAAATTGATATTCTGAGAATTTGTGTTTGTTCTTCTGTTGCTGATGTGATCTTCATTTCTGAAACCTGACTATCCAAATCAAACTTGGATACTGAGGCGACAACTGATGATTTAACATCTACTGTTCTCACCTAAATGTTTTTTGTAGACAACTAGAAAACAACACCCTTACAGTAATTTTGATTTTTGATATGAATTACAGAAGTTATATTTTGTTTATATGTGAATACACACAACATGAAAAAAAAACTAAAGAAAAGAAATGATTTAAATTTAGAAAACAACAAAAGAAAATTGAAAAAAGCTATTGAAAGAAAACATCAATTTTGAATAGAGAAATATTTAAAAATAGTAAATGCAGTAAAATCAGATCAAATGAGTGTCTCATGTGTCAGGTGTGGTAGAATAATTGAACATTAGTTTTGTGTCAGTGGGTCACATGACATGACAGATATTATTTTTTGTTTCTCAACAGTGTTTGGTTCTGTACTTTACTGACGGTAAATGAACCACTTCAGGTCGAGGAGGGGGCTAAACAAACTTTTATTAAACAGTTATAGTGCATTAATGTGTGTGCATGTTAATTCATCTGTCTGTTAGCAAAATATCTAATGAACCACAGATGGATTTTAATAAAACATGCTCAAAACATCAATGGATGTAACTCTGCTGCTGAATACATTTTGGAGTCACTCCAGTTCAAAATGGCCGCCACAGCTAACTGACCTAATGTAATAATAAACTTATTATTACTCAACCAGTTTGACAGATTTTGAGCTGAAGTCTTGTGTGGTAGTAGCTGAAAGTCATTCCCAACACATACTCTGAGCACTAATCACTGCACGAGATCTGCATCTAAATTGTTAGTTTTAACTTTTGGCATCAACCCTGTTTGTCCCTCACGGAAGAAGAAGAAGAAGAAGAACCCTGTTTGTCTGTTAGCAAAAAATCTTATGAACAACTAGACTTATTTTATTCAAACTCCTAGAAATTAATTATTTGATTAAAATCTAAAACTTATTAAAGTTTTGAGTCACACAAATTCAAGATGACCACCATAGCTATGCAACAATGGTCAAAACGAGTAGAATTCAATTAGTTTTATAGATATTGAGCTGACATTTGGTGTGGTAGTAGCTGACAGTTATCTTAAACATACACCCTGAGCACCATCCACATGACACCTTTGATTAGAACTCTGGCACTGAATATTAACATTCAACACTTTGTTAGCAAAATATCTCATGAGCCACTGGATAGATTGAAATGAAACTTTCAGAATAAAATGATTGGACGTACATCTACAGCTGATTGTTTCAGAATAAAATGATTGGACGTACATCTACAGCTGATTGTTTCAGAATAAAATGATTGGACGTACATCTACAGCTGATTGTTTCAGAATAAAATGATTGGACGTACATCTACAGCTGATTGTTTCAGAATAAAATGATTGGACGTACATCTACAGCTGATTGTTTCAGAATAAAATGATTGGACGTACATCTACAGCTGATTGTTTCAGAATAAAATGATTGGACGTACATCTACAGCTGATTGTTTCAGAATAAAATGATTGGACGTACATCTACAGCTGATTGTTTCAGAATAAAATGATTGGACGTACATCTACAGCTGATTGTTTCAGAATAAAATGATTGGACGTACATCTACAGCTGATTGTTTCAGAATAAAATGATTGGACGTACATCTACAGCTGATTGACATCAGCAGCAGCCTAGTTCAACATGGCTGCCACAGTTAATATGTTTGCCAACAGCAGGGCTCAAACTTCAAACTACACATGGTGATGTAGTTTACAAACTACACATGGTGATGTAGTTTACAAACTACACATGGTGATGTAGTTTACAAACTACACACTGGTGATGTAGTTTACAAACTACACATGGTGATGTAGTTTACAAACTACACATGGTGATGTAGTTTACAAACTACACATGGTGATGTAGTTTACAAACTACACATGGTGATGTAGTTTACAAACTACACATGGTGATGTAGTTTACAAACTACACATGGTGATGTAGTTTACAAACTACACATGGTGATGTAGTTTACAAACTACACATGGTGATGTAGTTTACAAACTACACATGGTGATGTAGTTTACAAACTACACATGGTGATGTAGTTTACAAACTACACATGGTGATGTAGTTTACAAACTACACACGGTGATGTAGTTTACAAACTACACATGGTGATGTAGTTTACGTGGTTGTAGCTGAGAGTCGTCAACGTACTTCGAGCATGAAGACATTTTACAAGACGTCCATCTTGAATTCAAACTTTGTTGTGAAAGTTCTGTTACTTCAAGGAATGTTAGGCTTTGAATTATTATGGCATTATGGTTTTTAAAGGTCACAAATCAAGGTCAAAGGTTAACCATGGTCTTTGTCAGGTCCATTGCTATAGATTGATGGATAATAGTTTGTGGATGGGCATATATGTGCAGTATGTGGTACTGTGGTTGTAATATTGTGCAAAAGTCTTGAGCACACAACAGCTGTTCACAGCCTGAATTGGGTGCTTTAATCTTGAATGTTTATGTTATATTATAGTTCAGAGTAAAACAATTATCTAACTAATTCCTCTAAAAATGGTCAAGTGCAAAAACTAAAAAACAAAATAATGAAACAGCAGCATTCCTTGGAGGAATGCATGTTGCTCACACCTTTCATGCCAGATTAAAACTGAAATCATCGTAAGAAAATTCAAAGTTAATCTTAGATTGTTTTGGATCAAAGAAACTGAGACAGAACTTGATCAAATTGTAATAAATTTATTTTAAAAGAAGAAAATAAAATAGAACGATCTTTCTGTAAAAGTAGTGGTTCTAGCTTCATTTACAGATAATCTGAATGATTTCTTTAACCTTGACTTTAGCTTGACTGGTTCAAAGTAAATACAACACAGAAGCAGTCATCAACCTATCATATATAATATCAATATAAAAAGGTCAAAGTTCATCATCATCGGGATCCAATCAGTTTATTATCAAACAACCTGCTGCTGCTTCAACCTCTGTGGATCATCAGAACTCAGCTCTTCTTTCCTCCACTAAGATCTTCACCTCCACCTGCAGAGAGAAGAGAGAGTGAGGGAGGGTCTAACTTCCTGTCTGCAGCCTCTCTCCACCAGCTGTCAGTCAGTCATGCAGCATCATCCAGGAGAAAGAGCAGCAGCACTTCAGTCCTGTTCAGAGCAGCTGTGGAGCTTCATGTTCACGTGTTGGAGTGAAGCTCACACACCTGCAGAGACTTTCAGCATCAAGTGTGCAGCGCCGGCCCAAGGCACGAAGTAAGCAGCCGCTTGGGGCCCCAGGGTCACACAAGGGGGCCCCCAAAGAGGAGCTGAGTTTTGTGGGTTTTTATTTTTATTATTATTATTATTTTTATTATAATGGGGAGTGGTGGCGCAGAGGTTAAGAAGGTGCGCTTGTGATCGGAAGATCGCCGGTTCAAGCCCCGGTACCGACAACATCAAAGATGTGGGTGGGATAAGTGAAGCGGTCACACCTGTCTCCACCCTCATCTGCCCCACTCTGGGCCCTTGAGCAAGGCCCTTAACCCACACCATCTGCTCCCCCGGGAACCCTAGATATCAGCTCTCTACTCCACACAGAGGGCTGTGGTTGCTCGGTGGTCTGTGGTTGTGTCAGGAAGGGCATCCGGCGTAAAAACAACTGCCAAATCTTCGTGCGACTAGTTCGCTGTGGCGACCCCTAACGCAGGGAAAAAAGCCGAAAAAAATAAATAAAAATTTATTATAATATTCTATTACAACACAACTTCATCATAAAGTTCAGATTTTTATTTTCATAATGATATATATAACATATATATCATATATTTGTGTGTATATGTATATTTGAATATGTAGAAATCACTCTATGGAAAGAAAGAAATGACCAGTGGTTGGGAACCCCCCTCAGTGGGGCCCCAGTAGAGCACGTTTCACAGGTTTCTCAGCCAGCGCTCCTTGCCGCAATGTGAAGTCCGCATCCAAGCTAATTAAGCACCTGACACGTAATGCTAGATAATGTCGCAAAAAAGGGCATATATCCTTCAGGGGCTGAAAAAGGAAGAGGAAAAAAGATGATGAAGAAGAGAAAAAACGGCAAGATAAAGGTATGTTTGTACAAAGTACATCTCTTTTATCAAAAAATATTTGTGCAGCTGCTAATGGATAAATAGAGCTAGCAACATTGAACAATCTGGACTACCGTGTTTGTACTTGTTAATAACTGAGTTTTAATTTTCAAGAATGGTGATAAGTCTATCCCACTAAACAGTAGACGTCCAGGGGACGTCGAGGTGACGTCTATATAGAGCCCGTTGGTCGAAGACCAATTCTAGACGTCGCCCCGACGTGCAAACAAGGTCTATTTTTGACGTCTAAATATGACCGCATTTGTACGTCGTATGAACGTCAGTTTTGGAGGTGATCTGGACCATGTTCACATAGTTAAACTTTTAGGACTATAAAAGTGCAGTTAGACAATTGATTTAATAAGAATGTTGTTTTTTAATAACATTTTAATGCATTTCCTCAATTTTTTTTTCTTTTTTTACAAATTAGACTTGTCCGTCGTTTGAGAGTCCAATTCTAGACGTCGCCCCGACGTGCAAACAAGGTCTAATTAGGACGTCTAACTATGACCGCATTTGTACGTCATATGAACGTCAGTTTTGGACGTTATCTGGACCTGGTTCACAGAGTTAAACTTTTAGGACCATAAATTTGCAGTTAGACAATTGATTTATTAAGATTGTTGTTTTTTAATAACATTTTAATGCATTTCCTCAATTCTTTTTTTCTTTTTTACAAATGTATATTATTTATTTGAAGAATATAATTATTGTTGTTGTTGTTGTTATTCATTCATTATTGAGTATGAACTTTCTTGTTTATTCAACCTTTAGGCAGGTTATATCTCATTCGATCGACTCATTTACAAGAAACCTCATTTATTCCACGACGTCGCGGTCACACATTCATTTCAGTAGGTGGCAGTACTTGTGTTTTTTGCTTTCTTCCATTAAAAAACAAGAAGAAGAACTTCGGAACTCGAGCGTTATGATTGGATTGGCGGAGGTATCACGTGATCATTCCAACCAGTCAACGCCTCTCTTGTTGAACCGCCCTGGCTTGAATCTCAACCGTTGTTGTTTACTGTCTGTGCTGCGGTGATCACGGAGCTAAACTGTGTTCAGTCCATTTGTCACGGAACTCCTGCCCTAAACTTGCTGCAATCCATTCAGAAGTTGAAGGTAATTAGTTCTGTTTTATAGCTTTGTTCTCTTGAATTCTGTGGTCACGACGTACATGTAGCTAACAGCTAAGCTACATTGTGCTAACGTAAGCTAACTTGTGTCTACGACTGCGGCAGACGATGTAAAGGAAAATCGAACAGTACAGTTTAGAAAATAAATTCTATCCAAGTAAGCCGTATGCTACAAGTTTTGTTTGTTTCTTTGTTTTGCTTTGAGACTATCGAGGCCTGCACGCGTCTCCATTAACACGCATGTGCTGAGCGGCCAGCGTTGCTGTACAGCTTGGGCAGCATTTTTGGAAAACTGTATTCACTACAGTGCTTACTTCCTCCGCGTGTTACAACGCCATCGCGTTCCTGAATGACTAGGTAATATGCCGTGTCTTTTTTTTCTTCCTTTTGTGTGTGTACACTGGGCGGGGGTCAGCTGGAAGGTGAAACGTTTCAGCATTAAAAAATAGAAGGAAAAAAACTGTCCAGATGACCTGAATTCAGACCAAAGCTTTTCAGTTACAAATGAATGAGTAAATATGAAATTAAAAAAAAGCTTTAAAATGTCTCCTTCTATCTAATTTTACTTTGACTAGGCAAAATTAGATGAGTACTGTACTGTACTGTAAACTACATTCTGACTAATATCTCTGTCGCTCCAGTTGTGTTTATAAACAACTGTGTTTTTTTCTTTATATATATATATATATATATATATATATATATATATATATATATATAAATAAATAAATAAATAAATATATATATATATATATATAAATAAATTTGTGGAGCGTTGGTCCTAGAGGACATTTCACAGGTAATGCACCTTTTTGCTTCATCTTAATTATTTTGCATCGCTGAATAATCTTTTGTTTTTGTCCTCAGCAAGTGCAGCGCCTCAACCCAAGGACCTGTCAACGCCCAGTGAGTACCGGTATACATTACACTTTAAACCATTGTTTATTTTATCAGGCCTTGCAAAATAAAATTTATTTTATTATTTTTTTCATGGAAAACCGATGCCACTTCCAGATCAGAAATTGGAAGATGGGCATTCCCATTGCCTCAGGATGGTAAGTATTGAACAGTTAGCAGTGAGACACTTGGAAAAAAATGATCAACCACAGCCACCTTGCTGTTGGAGAGATTGTAATCAAGACATGTGTGTTTTTGTTTTATTTTTCCCCCCAGTGTTTCAGCGTATTCAACTTCTTCATTGACCTCGGCGATCGCCTAGCCCTACATCCCTCTCCCACCCTGTGCCAAAAAGGATAGAGACCATGGAGGATTTTGTGAGAGAGGAGCACCTCGTGACTCCAAATTTGCTACCCTGGTAGGTTTTACAAGTCTGGAGGAAAGCCGAGCATAACGCAGTACTGTACTGTACAACCAAACACTTTGAAGTGTCAGTGAACTATATCATGGATTTATTCCAACAGGTTCTGCAAATTTCCAGAATTGGAGGAAAGCACACCAAGGACTTTGTCTACAAATTTCTTGATAGGTATGTATCAACACACGCTCACCCACCCACTAACCATCTGAACTAAATATTTTACTTGCAAGTTCAGTATTTAGTTTTGTAAACTAAATATTTAGCTATCAAATTAAATATTTAATTTAGAACGACGTGTATTAATAACATGGTTAAAATATGACTGGAAAAAAATGATCAACCAGCCACCTTGCTGTTGGAGAGATAACATTGTAATCAAGAAATGTGTGTTTTTGTTTTATTTTTCCCCCCAGTGTTTCAGCGTATTCAACTTCTTTGACCTCGGCGATCGCCTACACCGTATACATCCCACCTCTTCAGCTGTGCCAAAAAGGATAGAGACCATGGAGGATTTTGTGAGAGAGGAGCACCTCGTGACTCCAAATTTGCTACCCTGGTAGGTTTTACAAGTCTGGAGGAAAGCCGAGCATAACGCAGTACCGTACAACCAAACACTTGGAAGTGTCAGTGAACTGTATCATGGATTTATTCCAACAGGTTCTGCAAATTTCCAGAATTGGAGGAAAGCACACCAAGGACTTTGTCTACAAATTTCTTGATAGGTATGTATCAACACACGCTCACCCACCCACTAACCATCTGAACTAAATATTTTACTTGCAAGTTCAGTATTTAGTTTTGTAAACTAAATATTTAGCTATCAAATTAAATATTTAATTTAGAACGACGTGTATTAATAACATGGTTAAAATTTGACTGGAAAAAAATGTTTTCTCTAAACTAAAATATTGCTGTTGATTTTTGTAACTTTGCTAATGGCACCTCATAGATATGAAAATGTTTGGCAACTCGAGTGCGTTTTGCAGCAATTTTTTAACTGATGTGCTGATGTGGAGTCAGTTCCCACCTGCCTGAAGACTGCCACCATCATCCCAGTCCCAAAAAGCTCCACAGTGACTGGTCTGAATGACTATAGACCGGTGGCTCTCACCCCGATAGTCGCTAAATGTTTTGAGAAACTGGTCATGTCCCACATCAAGACAACCGTCAACATCAGCGAGGACCCTCATCAATATGCATACCGCAAGAACCGATCAACAGAGGACGCCATCTCCTCTGTGGTCCACACTGCTCTCACCCACCTGGATCAGAAGGACTCATACGTGCGTCTGCTCTTTGTGGACTTCACATCTGCCTTCAACACCATGATCCCCCAAACTCTGATAGACAAACTATCCACACTTGGACTAAGCCCCTCTATTTGTAACTGGGTCTTAGACTTCTTAACAAACAGACCACAGTCCGTGAAGATCCACAACTTCTCCTCCTCCACCATCACCCTCAGCACTGGCTCTCCTCAAGGATGTGTGCTGAGCCCTCTTCTGTTCACTCTGCTCACATATGATTGTACAGCCACACATCCAGGCTGTCATATTGTTAAGTTTGCAGATGATACAGCTGTGGTGGGATGCATCACAGATAATGATGAATCCAGCTACAGACAGGAGGTGGAACATCTGGAGAGCTGGTGCAAAGAGAACAACCTTCACATGAATGTGAAGAAGACGAAGGAGATGATTGTGGACTTCAGAAGGAACAAACACACCCACACCCCACTGTATATAGGTGGATCTGCGGTGGAGGTGGTCTCCAGCTACAAGTACCTGGGTGTACACTTGAATGATAACCTCAGCTGGAGCAACAACACCACCAGCCTGATCAAGAAAGGTCATCAGAGACTCTACTTCCTCAGACGGCTGAGACGAGCTGGTCTGAGAAGCTCAGTCCTCACCTCGTTCTACAGGTGTGCAGTGGAGAGCGTCCTGTGCTCCAGCATCAACGTGTGGCATGGAGGCTGCACAGTTGCAGAGAGGAAAGCTCTACAGAGAGTGGTGAAGGCTGCACAGAAGTCTGTTGGAGTCAGTCTCCCCACCATCACAGACATTTACACCTCCAGATGCAGAAAAAGAGCCACCTGCATCATGAAAGACCTCACTCACCCAGCACACTCACTCTTTGCACCACTCCCCTCGGGACGGAGGTTGAGGAGCATCAAATGTAGAACCACTAGACTGAGGAACAGCTTCTACCCTGAGGCTGTCAGACTCATGAATAAATAAATAATAAGAATAAACACTGCAAAATGTCAC
>JBBPBX010021782.1:30707-42041 GCA_038048925.1 Garcialebias charrua | reverse complement strand
GACCTGGCCGGTACTGCACATCAAAGTCGAAGGCAGCTAACTGTGCTACCCATCTCTGTTCAATAGCCCCAAGTTTTGCACTTTTTAGATGACATAAGGGATTGTTGTCTGATACCACAGAGAATTTAGAGCCCAGTAAGTACCCCCGAAACTTCTCTACTATTGCCCATTTAAGTGCAAGCAGCTCGAGTTTCATGCTGCTATAGTTTTTATCATTTCGCTCTGCATTTCTCAGCCGTCTACTTGCATATGCAATGACCCGTTTCTTGTCACCTTGCTGCTGACACAAGACAGCTCCTAAACCCTGACCACTAGCATCAGTTTCCAAAATGAAAGGACAAGTGAAGTCTGCATAACCCAAAATCGGAGCAGTCACAAGCTTTTCTTTCAATGTGTCAAATGCAATTTGACTGTTGGTGTCCCATAATGCACTTAGTTTTTGACTAGCTTTGGCTGTAGTAGCAGCTCCTCGACACTGATTCACTAGGTCATGTAGTGGGGCTGCGATCTTTGAAAAGCCCTCAACATACCTTCTGTAGTAACTACATAGGCCTAGAAATGATTGGAGTTCCTTAACGGTGCCAGGCACCGGCCATTCCTTGACTGCTGCCACCTTGGAGGGATCAGTTGCGATACCCTCTGCAGAAATTTGGATAACATTAAGGTAAGTGTGAAACATACAAAGTATATGGTTCAATCATTTTTATTGACTGACTTTCTTTAAATAAAATAAAATGAATATAATTTGAGTTGTCAACCAGTTTTGTTGTCAAAGGTATCATTAGCAGCAACAATAAAGCACTACAGGATTCTTGATCTTGATGACAGTTGAATTTTTAATGTTTGCTATAACACTAACTTTGTCTCATCCACTTCTGCTTTCATACTTAACATCACCTGTCAACATATTAGGGTGCCATATTTGTTATACTTCTCGTCTCCACAGTTGGGTTTTTACACCCCTCTGCATTTCTGCTGTCTGAAAAAAAAAAAAAAGAAAGCATTTTGTCTGTTGATTTAATTAGATCACATATGTCAAAGTCAAGGCCCGCGGGCCAGATCCTGCCCGCAAATTAATTATCTATGGCCCCCTGGATGATATTTAATTACTATTAGAAACGGCCCGCAGGCCATAGCTGCCCGCTGGTGTTCTGCACGCACAAACACTACATTACCCACAATGCAACGGTAGTAGGGATGGGGCCGATCCGATCCGGAGTCGTGTCTCATGAATCCAGAGGAATAAGACCCGCCTCACGTCACATTCAGGAAATCCATTTCATAGTTTGCAGCCAGCTACAACGTGACGACTGAGTGAGTAGCACTTTAGCTAACAGCTAGCCAACTTTTCATTGCAACATGTCCGCTGTGTGGAAGTATTTTACACTAAACACCACAAGACAGCAACATACAATGTCTGAAGAGACATAGCACCACATTAAAGCACGGTCAAGTTAGTTTTACGTTGGACATTCGAGCTCTGGGGCTTCAGCGGGACGCCACTCTCACTGAACCGAAACAGGGAGACCGATCGCGGCCAGCTTAGTTCAGTCCGACCCGCTGTCTGACCGTCTCGTAGGAGGGACAGGCTGAGAGCGGCTGACCGAAATCAGAGCGCCCACCCCAGACTGAACAAGAAAAACAGACCGCTGAAGCCACGGAGCTCGAATGTTCATCGAGAAGTTGCTAAACTTCATCGTAATTAATGACCAACAGCTATCAGCTGTAGAAAATGAAGGATTTTGCAGCTTGATACTTGCTGCCAACAGCCAACACAATTATAACAAAGCATATTAATTAAAAATCACAAGAAAACTGTATTAAAAAACGAAACATAAACAGCTACATTATAAAACAATGTAAAATACTAAAAACAGGAACATGTCTGTGTTGATTTATGCCATGAACTTAGCAGATGTAAAGCTATTTAATATTTTATTGAATTAATTTATCATTCATTTAAAAGAGACAAAATGAAACAAAGTCATCAATAAGAAAACATTGAATGAAAAGAGTGCAGAAAGAAGAAAAAAAATCTCATGTCACCCCCTTATAATAAACACTGAACCAGTCTGGCCCTCGGTTTGTAGGAATTGTGGTTTTTTGGCCCTGGGTGTATTTGACTTTGACATCTCTGAGTTAGATGGTACAATCAAATGCTATTCATTAATTTGTGCTATTTGTGTATAGACTTTACCCAATACAATTTTTGTTCAGACAAAACAAGAGCTTGAAAATTATATATATTTAAGAATGATTTGTCCTAATTGCTTGACTGCTGTTCGTTTAGTTCTGGACACTGGGCATCTATTTCACTCTTAAGGGCCAGGCAGAGCTCTGCGTTTGGCCGAGCGCCGCGCCACGCCGTGTGAGCGCCGCGGCACAAGCCTTTGAGCGCGGGCGTGAACGCGCCAAGCTCAAATTTTACAACAGCTTACGCGCGCACGTTGTCTCACAATAAACTGCCCGGCGCCGGACTGTTTTGTATGAGACACAAATGTATTAAATTCCTCTTCTTCATCACTGATCTGGACTTTTCTTTTGTTTTTTTGCCAAAAGTCAAGTGATCGCTTGAAGCGGTCACCATTCGCTTCCTCCTCCGATGAGGAGGAATGAATGAATTTGTCACAAGCGAACTGACTCATGTTCAACGTGGCTGCGCCAGGTTCTAAATATTTCCTGGTGTGCTGGTCTGCTGTGTGGGCTGAAGGACCAGCGCTCCCTGTTTTTATTTTATTTTTTAGAACTTTTTATTAACATACAAACACAGAACAAAGCTGCCAGCTCGTGCCTTTTTGTCTCCCACCTGACCTGTCAATCAACTCAGTAGGCGTGTCAGCAAATGACCAATCAGCTACCTCAATTTGTCCCGTAGGTAAATGCTCCGCCCTGCTTCTGCTCAAATGACATCAAGTATTTGGAGCGAAAACGTTGGAGCTTCACGCTGAGCTATGCTGTGAACTGCCCGCGCGCAGCACGCACACGTCAAGCGGCGTGCGGCCCAACGCACAGCTCTGCCGGAGCCTTTACTGAGCTATTGTATCATTTAGATCCGCTTTTAGATCTTTATCATCAGCCAGTTGCTGCAACGTATTTTCCAAGTTTCAGGCAAAACTGGTCTTTCTAGTCATGCACAATTATTTCTAATAGTATCCTGGACATTTGTGCTGTTATAAATTTGGGGTTTTGTGAAAAATATTTTCAAAGCCTCAGCATCAGATCAGTGCGTGGGTAAGTGTATTTGGTAGATGTATGGGTGGATCTGTAGATAAAGCTCTGCTGCTGCAGAGAAACCTCCTCTGTCCTCCCACACCCCTCGACTTAAAACCTGTCTAGTAATTGCAGCACAACCAAGCTACCACTCAATACCAACAAATGTCAGCCATCTGCAATTTGAAGCAATGAAAATATGCAGGACAGCCACAGAAAATATATGTGAAGCAGATTATTCTTGTGTGATGAACTGAGAAAAGAAGAAATGTGTCTTTGTGTGTGTTTTTTTAACAGAATGCTACATATATGTATGACAAATGGGGATAATCCATAACTGAAATAAGTCTGTTTGCTGTTATTCACTTCTTGAGATGTGCAGTTTTTCTTCTGCTCCACACTAAAATGGTCTCCTCAAAGACCAGGGGCCTCATGTACAAAGACTTGCGTGGATTTCCTACTGAAAAGTGCCGCACGGTCAAATCCAGAAAAGTGTGTACGCACAAAACAATCCAGATGTATCAAACTGTGCGTACACCGGAATCCACGCACATTCCTTTTGTACATCACAACCAACGTGGAACTGAGCGCACGTGAGACACCTCCCCTGACACGCCTTCATTTACATATGTTAAACAGATGCAAATTACTTCCTGCATGTGTGAAGGACATGTTTGTTTGATCCCTGCGCGATCAGAAATTATTTCTAGATTCAGGAAAATAATGAATTTAATATAATATGAGTGAGGAAAATAATCCTAAGTAAGAATAGTAATAAAATGTGTTTATCACACAAAGAACGAGTGATTGTGTGTCGGATTTGTGTGTGCGCACACCCTGCTTTGGTGCGCCAGCTCATCCATTCATTCTGAGTGAAAATATTAACTTTGCGCACGGGTTTATTACCATAATTACTGTAAACACAGAGGAACTTAGATGTTTGGTAGAACATAGATCTTTGTTTATTTAATAGATGATATGAAGAAACGGGTCTGTGCGTCTCAGTGGAGAGTTTTCATGACATGACTGATGTTGGAGTCTCCAAACGCTGCGCGCGCCACATTGTGCGCAATCTGTTTGTCTGTGAAGCCTTTACTCTCCTACAAGTTATATATGGTGTACTTCACGTGTCATTTTGGAGAAATCTACAATAAACGCAGATCATGAATCACCTCCAGCTGCCGTGTAACACCGGCGTGGGTGCGCGCGCGCTCCAAAGCGCGACCACTCAGCCTTTGGAATCATATGGATGAGACATTCCATTGATCAGGCTTTGTGTGGACTGGACTGCCCTGATCGGCCTGCAGCTCCCTCATAGCTCGGGAACAGTTTGATCGCTGCTTCTGATGTGCGTGATGCACGGCTCCATGTTGCTCCAGAGCGCAGCAGTGCCAAACTGAAAAATGATTATTTCTGGAAACGGCTGATAAGCCATATCCTAGATCAGAAAATTATATCTGTTTATAAATAAATGCTCTGCGTGTTACACTACGTATTTATTATATTCTCCAGTAAGGCTGAATGAATCCGTTCCTGTTAAATTTATTTTTGGCACAACTTTGCGCGTGCTTTATTTAACTGCGTCATGTGGATGTAATACTTGTTAATCGTGTGTTTGATGGGAATATTAATCATTTTCACATCATGAACAGTTAATAATAATAATAATAATAATAATAATAATAATAATGAATTCAATTTATAACGCACTTTTCATTAATGAAAATCTCAAAGTGCTACAAGGTGCAACAGAATTAAATGTCAATAAAACAAATAATAAACAATTAAAATCAACAACAGTATCAGCTATGATCAAAAGTAGAATCATGAGGAGTATAGTATGCTCGGTTGAAAAGAAAGGTCTTCAAGCCGCTCTTAAAGTCAACCACAGACTGTGGGGCTTCAGTTTCTCGAAAGCACCTGTAAGTGTCGCCAAAGGAACAATAACCACAGAAACGTGCGTACGCCAGCAGGGGAGCTGGCGTGGAAATGTACTTGGATGCGCAGATATTCACGTTCATTTCATTTTTGTTACATACGGGGTTTTGCGTGGAAACTGACGTGCGCAATGTTTTTGTGCGCACGCACAGTTGATACATGAGGCCCCAGGGGTCTGCAACCTTCACGATCGAAAGAGCAATTTTTATACCTTCGTTCACTACATTAAACATGACCAGAGCTGCAACAACCTGCTATTACTATGGTTATCAACTGGTGGCCCATGGGCCACTTTAGGTTTGCTAGAGGGGGCTTTTATGGCCAGTCGGGGTGACATTATAAAGCTAAAAATATCTAATTATTTTTTACATGTATTAAAGAAAAATACCAGATTATTGTAAAAGGGAAAATCCGTTTTTACATTTTATATATAGAAAAAAATCTATAAACTATGCAAACATTTCTTCATAGAAATAAATAAAGTATCAAGTTAAAGTATGTTTTACGCCTTGTACTTGCTCCAGTGTTCACATATTTGCAAAATAAATGACAGCAAAACAGTTTGAACTAATCCTTTTTCATTGTTTGTATAACCAATGAAATTCAGTTTCATGCCAGTTTTGGTCAAAACTTGAAAGAGCCGCTGAAGAGGCACCAAAGTGCCACATGTGGCCCCCGAGCCGCAGGTTGTCATAGCCAGAAGGCTCCATGGTCAAAACTCGCCCGCAACTTTTCTCTGTGGTGATTCATGGATTTTCTTATAGTAATCTGTTTTCCTTCCACAGATAATCGGCAACTCTAAATTGTCACGAGGTGTGAATTGTGAAAGCTCAGTCTCGATTTGTATGTGGCTCTGTGATGGACTGGCGACCTGCCCAGGGTGTACCCTCCTTTCAGTGGCACCATCCTGCACAGAAAAGGCCTCTATGTGAGTGTATGCCTCTCTTTACATTTTACTCGTCACCAAGTGGGCAGCAGCACAAGTCAACTATCTCTGATTCATAGCCTTGCTACAGTTGTTAGGTGAAAGAAGGATCACATTAATAATGTCTCCTCTGTTTAAATCTGCTGTGGCCTTTGCTTTACACGCCACGCAGTCACCCATGATGGAATTTGTTCCCTGGACTTTGTGAAGTTGTTTTATTCTAGTAGTTCATTTATCATTGCTATGCCTGTATGGTAAGAGAATATTTATTGTGATATACATATATAATTGAGAAGTATTTGTTTTATGAATTTCTATTTAAACAGCAAATCACTGGATAATCAGTTGCATGTGTTGTAGACTAGTTTTAAAAAATGTGCACAATATAGAGAGGAAATACATTACAATATTTGTTTTTAGGATTAATTTGTAATTAAGATAATAAGTGAGGTTTGTGGTTTTGTTTGGATGTTAAAAAAAACAGCTTTTGTAACTCTATTTCTTGGTTTCAATCTTTTTTATTAAATTTTTTTTGCTGCTTTTATTTATTCTGCTTTCTTTTACCTTTCCAAATTAGTAAGCATATTGGTAAGATGCAAAGTGTCTTTCTTATGAAACTATTAATTTTATTTAAAAATATACTTGCACCTATGTGGTCTGAACAGCTGTCATAGACAGTCATTTAATTTTGCCACTTCAAATGTCCTAAAATACAAAACACCAACTCCAGATTGTTTGGCGCATCACTTCATCACACTTACCTGATTTCCATCTGGCAAAAATCTGTGATTTACAATATTTTTAATATCGAAAACAAAAAGCTTTAGTAATACTTTATATTTCACCACATAAACATACAAATAAAGATAAACACAAAGTTGTAAAATAAGTCATGTTACCTAATGAACAAAATTAAATCAAAATGATACATTTGTAAAGATACCCAAGTCCCGACAGTGTATTTTTTTCCCACACTTACTGGTCAGTAAAACTCAGCCGTCTCTGAAAAACAAAAAAAGAACAAAATATCCCAGTTACCTTCATGACAAATACATAGAAATAAAAGATAATTATATTTTTTAACTGTCAGTAACACATACCTTTAAAGACCCAAGACTTGTATTTGATGAGTCGCTGATGGTCCCTGACAAAAAAACAAAAAGTTTAATTTATGACCCCCCCCCCCAAAAAAAAAAAAACAGAACTATGTAAAAGAGGTCTCTGAACTACTGTACTGTACACTTACCATTGCTTTTCTTCTTGTTTAATGAAGACAATACAACCTTAAAAAGTTTTAAAACACATTTTACAGTTATAATACCACACTTATATGAGTGGAAACAAAAAGCTGCTCATTTAAAAATAAAACACGGCTGTAAAACACTCCCATAATGATCCTGTTAAGATAAAACTGTCCAAACTAATTGTGTGAATGTTTGTGAAGCATTCACTCTATTGTGATCCATTTTTCTTCTGTACGATTTTAAACATCTTTCTCGTTCCATAATTTTTGTTCTATTTCAACAAACCATTTGTCAAAACGTTCAGCTCGTTCAGGACAATCCTGCTAAGACTTTTGGTATTTATGTAACTTTGGCATTTTGAAATATTTAGCCTTTTCTACCACTTTTTCCCTTCATAGAAAATGAATTGAGCTCATAATCTTTAGATGTGTTTACAACATTTTACTGCTCCTTTCACATTTTGTTCTGCTTCAGCTTCTTTCAGCTTTCTTGTGCAAATTTAAACTTTTGTCAGCTGCTTTCAGCTGTTTTGTGCTCCTTTTAGATTTGTTTAGCTAACTTCAACATTTTTGTGCTTCTTCTAACTTCTTTCTGCTACTTTCAGCTTGTTATGCTCCTTTCAGTTTATTTATGCAAGTTTCAGCTTTTTCTGCTATTTCAGATACTACATGTATTTAGCTATTTGGATGCAAATTTGAGCTTTTCCAGCTAATTCCACATTTTTGCAGTCATTTAAACTTATCAGCTCAATTCAGCAAAAATGTGCTCCACTTCCTTCTGGTAATCTAAGCTTCTTTCTGCATTTTTAGCTTCTCTTCAGTTGTTAATTTTTCTAATTCAGATTTTTTCTGATAAATTCGACTTTGTGCATATTTCTGCTTCTTTTGGCTTAATTGGGCAAGCATGTGCTCTTTGCTTCCTTCCACTAATTTAAGCTTGTTATACCTTTTCAGATATATTTTTTAGCTACCGTATTTTCCGAACTATAGGTCGCGGCTTTTTATCATTTTTTCATGGCCTGCGACCTATATTCAGGTGCGACCTATACTGTATATGGCTTTTTATAAAATACGCTGATTTGTAATCATTTATTAACAAAAATTAAACTGAGACACACTCTTACAATAATGTCAGCTAACAAATATATTTTTTAGGTGTTTATCCTGCTAAAATTATTCATTTATTAAAGAAAAGTTCAGCTCAGACACATATTTGCTATAATTTTTATCAAACAAATAATTGTTTTTAAGTGTTAATCTTCTTAAAAGCCTTGCTGTGCGCTCCTGTGGCAGACATTTGCAGCAGAGCTAAACACGGTCCACATTTTGACGTAGGTGCGACCTATATTCAGGTGCGAACTATATATGGATTTTTCCAATTATTTGGCAATAATTGGACAATGCGACCTATACTCGGGTGCGACCTATAGTCCGAAAAATACGGTACATGTATTTTTTTTTTTCTGATTTTAGCCGTTTTCAGATAAATTCAAGTTTTCATTAGCCTGGTTAAAACCAGACCCTTGTCCTTCACTTCGCTTCAGACAAGGGTCTGGACTTTTTCCATAGAGAAACGATTNTTAGCCTGGTTAAAACCAGACCCTGTCCTTCACTTCGCTTCAGACAAGGGTCTGGACTTTTTCCATAGAGAAACGATTCTTGCTGGAGGCGTTGGCCTCTGCTGAGGAACAAAACCATTGGATATTTTGAACAGGGAAAGCATTCTGCTCCCTCCCCTCAGAGCCACCCCCCGTGCTCTGGTGAACTTGACTGACAACTGCTCCGCCTCCTGCAGCTTTTCTCTCGCTGCGCAAATTCTGTGTTTATATGTTAATAAAACATTTTAATAAAATAAAACCATGGATCGCTGGTCCAGCTCACCAAAAGACCAGAAAATCTGATGGGACTCGGTCAGCAACGTAAAACCCGAGTTTAATTCTCGTGACAACCTCAGCCATTTCCTCCTTGTTCATTTCACTCAACGGAGGGTGGAGGAGAAGGAGGAGGGAGGAGGGAGCGATTACTTGACTTTTGGGGAAAAAAAACAAAAGAAAACTCCAGATAAGGGATTAAGAAGGGGAAATTAATAAATTTGTGTCACATATAAAACAGTCCTGCATCGCTTTGCATCGCTTTGAATGAGAACATGCGAATGCTCGCTGCTGGCTGCGCTGGGACAGGTGGGGGCGTGGGTTAGGGGCCAAAAACTCCGCCCCTTCTGTTCTCTGATTGGTCCGAACAAAAATCTACCGGAGAAATTGTTGTTAATGGGAGAAGTCCCAGACTGTGCAGTGAAGGGAAATGAGAATTGAGCGGAGCTGTGCAGGAAGGCGAGGGCCAGGCTAAGTTTTCATGGTAATTTTTGCTACTTTCAGTCCAAATACTGTAACTTCTTTCTGCCAACTGCGTCTTGCTATGCATCTTTCCTGCAATATCAGCTACTATTTAGCTGTTTTTATGTTGTTTTTAGCTTTGTCAGCCTAATTCCGCATTTTTTAGCTCATTTCAGCTCTTTCCTCTATCTTCTGGTACAAACCGGATTCCAAAAAAGTTGGGACACTAAACAAATTGTGAATAAAAACTGAATAAAATGATGTGGAGGTGCCAACATCCATCCATCCATCCATTGTCTTCCGCTTATCCGGAGTCGGGTCGCGGGGGTAGCAGCCTAAGTAAAGAGGCCCAGACTTCCCTCTCCCCAGCCACATGGAGCAGCTCCTCCGGGGGAATCCCAAGGCGTTCCCAGGCCAGCCAAGAAACATAGTCCCTCCAGCGTGTCCTGGGTCTTCCTCTGGGTCTCCTCCCGGTGGGACATGCCCGGAACACCTCACCAGGGAGGCGTCCAGGAGGCATCCTAACCAGATGCCCGAGCCACCTCAACTGGCTCCTCTCGATGTGGAGAAGCAGCGGCTCTACTCCGAGTCCCTCCCGGATGACTGAGCTTCTCACCCTATCTCTAAGGGAGAGTCCAGACACCCTGCGGAGAAAACTCATTTCAGCCGCTTGTATCCGAGATCTCGTTCTTTCGGTCACAACCCAAAGCTCATGACCATAGATGAGGGTGGGAACGTAGATCGATCGGTAAATTGAGAGCTTTGCCTTTTGACTCAGCTCTCTCTTCACCACGACAGACCGGTACAGCGCCCGCTTCACTGCGGATGCTGCACCTATCCGCCTATCGATCTCACGCTCCAGTTTTCCCTCATTCGTGAACAAGACCCCGAGATACTTAAACTCCTCCACTTGGGGCAGGACCTCCTCCCCGACCCGGAGAGGGCATGCTACCCTTTTCCGGCTCAAGACCATGGCCTCGGATTTGGAGGAACTGATCCTCATCCCGGCCGCATCACACTCGGCTGCAAACCGCTCCAGTGAAAGCTGTAGATCACGAACTGATGAAGCCAATAGGACCACATCATCTGCAAAAAACAGAGAAGCGATTCTAAGGTCACCAAAACGGATCCTCTCAACACCTTGGTTGCGCCTAGAAATTCTGTCCATAAAAGTTATGAACAGAATCGGTGACAAAGGGCAACCTTGGCGGAGTCCAACTCTCACCGGAAACGAGCCTGACTTACTGCCGGCAATGCGGACCAAGCTCTGACACCGGTCGTACAGGGACCTAACAGCCCTTATCAAAGGGCCTGGTACCCCATACTCCCGGAGTACCCCCCACAGAACCCCCCGAGGGACGCGGTCGAATGCCTTCTCCAAGTCCACAAAGCACATGTAAACTGGTTGGGCAAACTCCCACGCACCCTCCAGGACCCTGCTGAGGGTGTAGAGCTGGTCCAGTGTTCCACGACCAGGACGAAAACCACACTGCTCCTCCTGAATCCGAGGTTCGACTATCCGACGGACCCTCCTCTCCAGAACCCCTGAATAGACCTTACCAGGGAGGCTTAAGAGTGTGATCCCCCTATAGTTGGAACACACCCTACGGTCCCCCTTTTTAAATAGGGGAACCACCACCCCAGTCTGCCAATCCAAGGGAACTGCCCCCGATGTCCACGCGATA
>JBBPBX010021782.1:0-18304 GCA_038048925.1 Garcialebias charrua | reverse complement strand
AAACAGGAAGTCGGTCCCAGCAGTCCTTCCTCCTATTTTATCTTCAATTGGTGTTCGTATTGAGTTTGTTGATTCTTACATATACAGTACTTGGGAATCATGGTCGATGCACATCTCTCTTTTAAGCCTCACGTGGAAAACTTGATAAAGAAACTGAAATTAAAATTGGTTTTCTTTATCAGAAAGATGTCCTAACTCTGAATGCTAGGAAACACCTTGTAACTGTGACTTTCCTTCCTTCCATTGAGTATGGTTACTGATGGAGATGTTCAACATTTATCATCTAAAACTAATTACTCTGACCCAATAATTATAACCCAGCTCACTTATATCAAATATTCTCTGTTCCCTTTAAACACTTATATTTGATAGTACAAACATGTTGTTTGCTTTTCTCCTTGATACAGAAAAGACAGTCTTCTAGCCTTGACAATGTTTGGATAAGATGTTCTTGTTAGATCAGAACCACGACTTGTTTGTTTTATCTGTAAGATGTCAGAACTTGTCAACTCCACCTCCTTCTTGTTTAAATAGCTTGTCATGTCCAGTACAATTCGGAATTGTGCTGGACAATGTATTTGAGACCAAACTAAGTTTCAAAAGACATTAAAAAGCCTTCCCCTTTGCAAAGTTTGTTTGTCTGTTTTAACACTGTTCTCTTGTTTATCTTGTGTGGTTTTTATTAAGGTAACAGGGGTTTAAAATCCCCATCATTATGGTGCCGAAACCCGGGACCTCTCGCATTTACATGAATTCTCCTACAAGCACCCTGCAAATGTTGGACACCGTCTATCATGGTGCGCTAACATTCGACTGTAACTGCTGTACCCATCACTGCACCCTGTATTCACTGGTTAACTGGACATCATTAAAGGTGCTATATGTAATTTCTGGAGAACGCTGGGACTTAGAAACATTTTGAACAGAGACACGTTTCTGGTCCCTCCTCACTCAGAGCCATATATGGCTCAGCTCCACCTTGCTCGCACTGCAGCCTGGAATGCTCCGCCCCCACATGTCCCGTCTCAGCCGCAGCAAAGTTCTGTGATTATATGTTAATAAAACGTTCTAAAAAATAAAACCATGGAACACTGGTCCAACTACACAAATACACCCTGAAATCAGCAGAGCTTCACGCAGCCACGTAGGACATGATTCAATTTGCTCGTGACTTCCTAATTTCTGTCAGTGGAGGTCTGGAATGTCTGGAATGCTCCGCCTCCTCTACATGTCCCGTCTCAGCCGCAGCAAAGTTCTGTGATTATATGTTAATAAAACGTTCTAAAAAATAAAATAAAAACATGAAGCACTGGTCCAGCAAAACAAAAACACCCTGAAATCTGCAGAGCTTCACACAGCCACGTTGGACATGAGTTTTTTTTTTCCGCTCGTGACAAATCCATTTCCTCATTCCTGTCAGTGAAGGATGAAGCGATCACTTGACTTTTGGCAAAAAAACAAAAGAAAAGTCCAGCTCTGGGATGAAGAAGGGATATTTAATACATTTGTGTCACATACAAAACAGTCCTGCATCGCTTTGCAATTCTTTGAATGAGAACGTGCGCGGCGCTGGGGCTGGGACAGGCGGGGGCGTGGGTTGGGGCGTGACAAACAACTCTGTTTTTATTGGCTGGTTAAGGCCGGGTCACTCTGTGTTTTTAGTGTTTTTATAAATGCTGATAGAGAAGCAAGGGGACTATAGTTTTTTTCAGAGATTACTTTGTCTAACATCAGTCTGTCAGTAGATAGTGACAGAGTGAAGAAATATGTTAAAAATATATTGTTAGAAAAGTTACAGACTGCACTACAAAGTTACATAGTGCAGCTTTAACTTCACATAGAATCTCTCACTGGTACATTTTCATCTTTAAATCACTTCTTGGTCTGCTGCCTTCATACATGCTTACACGGAACTTCACCTGACTATCTAAAGGACATTCTTGCACCATATTCATCCACCCGGTCTCTACGATCACAGAACAGTAATCTACTTCACATTCCACGAACCAAATTAAGGACCATGGGAGACAGGGCATTCTGTGTGGCTGCCCCCCGCCTATGGAACTCCCTCCCTGACTGCCTGAGAGCTCCACAGTCACTGGTTGACTTTAAAAGCGGTTTAAAGACTTTTCTTTTTAAGCAAGCCTATTCTGCCTCCGCATGATTTTATCTTTGATCTTGGTTGATATTATTATTGATTTTATTTGATTTTATCACTTGTTTTATTGTTGTAGCACTTTGAGATTTTTATTAATGAAAAGTGCGGTATAAATTGAATTTATTATTATTATTACATCTCCCCTTCTGCTCCACTCCTGTAACCTAGAACACCTTGCAGAAGGATCTAAAGCTCTCAACTTTGACTTCTCTAAGATATTTTAAACATCTGCTAAGTTCATGAGCAGTTCATAAAGCTAGCCTGTATAAATAAAGGTTGAATGAATTAATTTTTTCTACTAAATGGTTTAAGGTCTTAAAGGTTTTAAAGGGCTTTACAAGTGTCTAAAGTGTTTTAAGTGGTTGATGTTCAAGTAAATATTCTTGCTTTTAATGTTTGAGCTTTTTTTTAATGCAGTCCATCTTTTTTTTCTCTAAATTGTAAAGTACTGACTGAGTACAGTATTTGCATTTCTTATGATATTGAGTTATTGTGTCATAGGACAGAAGAGCAGAGTTCTAACAAGAAAACTAAAAATCGGAACAGGAGAACATCGGTTGATTCTTCAGATTCAGGTAAACCTTCACCCAAAGATAAACTTCAGTGATCTGTACTTCACATACTGATGCACGTCGATCTGTTTTTTTCTTTATTTCACAGCTTTAGCAGAACTTATACCCCCTTTAGAATCAGATTTAGATGAAAGTGGAAGTTTTCCAACACAGCAACAAGTAGGTCCAATGTTTGATTTATCTGTAAGACATTTGAATTTTTAGACATTGAACTGATTTAATAATTTTGTGCCTTTTCTTTTTCTCTCCCCATAACTATTGATTTTCTACACCTGTCAGTCCCCAGAACCTCAGTTCAACAGGTATCGCATGTCTCATTCTTAACTATTTAAAAGCTAATTGGAATTCTGATGAAAACTAGTCATGGTTATTGAGTCACATTGTTTGCATTGGCTTCTGGTATATGTATTTCTGATTGTTTTTTTTTTTTTCATTCATTCAACCTTTATTTAGTCAGGTAAATCTTTTGAACCTCATGGGCTCATTTACGAAAGCGACCTGCTAAAACTAAAGAACAATGAACAGCAGTGGTAGAATTTCCTTAAACAATAAACAAACAAACAAATAAACAATAGAAAACAAAAGAGAGAAAAAAACAAAAGATTTTTTTTTTTTTTTTTAACAAAGTATCAAAAAACTAGCAAAACATTATAAGGTAGACGTATAAAATCAAAGACAGGAACAAATCTGCATTGGTTTTTGCCAGGATTCCAACAGATTCTGAAAACCATTTAGAGAAGTCAAGGTCGAGAGCTTCAGATCTTTTTGTAAGATATTCCATGAAGCAGGAGCAGAGTAGGAGAAGGCCCTTTTTCCAAGTTCAGTCCTCACTGACGGAACACTGCAGGTAATCATGTCCTGAGAGCGCACACTGTAGCTGCACTCACGCAAAGACATGTAGGAGGAGATGTATGAGGGCAGCAGACCAAGAAGTGATTTAAAGATGAAAATGTACCAGTGGAAGAGTCTGCGTGAGGTTAATGATGTCCAGTTTTGATTTGGAGATTTTGTTTGATAATGGTGGGTACCTGAATCTGATGTTTTTTTCCCTTCAAAGCAAAGACTGTGAAGGACCCTCTGTGGGTAAGCAGCTAAAAGACATTTTGTGTAAGACAACTAAAAAGTAATGCAGAAATTTGTTATAATGATCCAATCTTACTGTCTGCATTCAGAATATCAAGTGGAGATTGAGTACACAGATGTAAAAGCAGAAGACGCCACATTCACTGACTCTGTGAGTTTTCTGATTCACTTTAACTAGTCCAGACTTTCCACAATTTAAATGTACTTTTCAATTTAAAATCCTCATCTTTAGCTTTTACTACATGAAACATTTAACATTTCAGTTTAATACATTTACTTTTCAAGAACATTAAATACTTAAAAAAAAGAAAGATTTGTGCATGCAGTATATTGGGATATGTATATGGTGGTGTGATGTGAGATGTGTTGGTTTCTCCAAGGATGCTGAGTCAGATAGTTTGCTTCAACCTTTCCTGAACCACATCAGCTGTCCGTCAGATGTTAAATCGCCGACTCAAACGGTACAAGCAGATGTTCACTGGGTCGAGAAAGAAGTTCAGACGATCAAGAAGGAACTTGATGGTGAGGTCTTACCTGTTCAGTTTGCCAACATCTGATGGTGACGGTGATGTTTCCTCCGATCATGTTGCTTGCAGACACAATTTTAGGGCAAAGTTTGGGCAATTCTGGACAAAACGCAGGCTTTTTGGTAAAGTTAATAGTCAATAGAGACTCATCAGCAAACTAATAAACACTTAGCCTTGAGAGCGATGTAAGTATCTGTTTAAAACAAAACAGGGTAACAGTCCTGTTGTCTTCAATCCTAAATGCCTACTCCATTGTGGTAACGAAGTTAAAAATAAAAGTATCAGAAACTTTTAGAGAAAGTTAAAAGTTTGGCAATAAAAATACCGTGATTAGAGGCTGATGTTATCAAAAGAAAGTTAAAGGGAAGAGTGCAGGGCTTAAAGACTTCCTGCACCCAGCCTGATTTCAGGCTTTTGACCAAACTGTAAAAAAAAAAAAAAAACTGTTCACCTCAGCTTAACTTTGATGGACAGAGATTACATCCAATCACATTGAAGCTCACGTTGTTTTGACCAATCAAAATCCGGAGGGCGGGTCTTACAAGCAAGCACGTTTATCTGCAGCTTCACAGTCTTTTTATTTTAGTTGTTTTTGCTGCAGGGCAGTTCTCTGGGGCACATATTTTTACATTAAGTTCAGATACATTGAAACCTCATGTAAGTCATTGTTACTTGAAGCTGAATTGTTTAAAAACAGTTATTTGCACTTTTCAGAGAGCATTTTTAATAAACGTTGGCAAAATGTTACGATTTTATTTTATCAACAACACAAAAAAGTTTCAGGCTCAGGATTTTTTTTCACTTTAAGCCCTGAGAGTGACATTAGTTGTCTACAATATGTTTGTTTAGGGATGCATGATACTATCAGCATGGTATCGGCCGTTATTGATGATAAAATTAAATATCGGACATCGGCTATTCCATCCAAAAAACTCACTGATATAAAAGACTTCTGTTTTAAGTTAATTTTTAATTTAAGAAACTATCAAGTATATCTTTTAATGCAATACTTATGTAAGATATATTGCTTGTCAGTTTTCTGACTGTGCAATATTCCAAAATGAAAGTTTGGTCAGAATTTATCTGACCCAAATTCTTAGCATTTAATTTTAAACGAGTTCTCTTTTTTTAGGAGTTCAGCCAATAAATTGTGAGTGACGAAATTTAATTGACAGTAAACGTTACTTATGTTGAAACAGCAGAACTGAATCATTTAATAACAAATCAATAAATGACATCACATGAGGATAAAGATTGGGTCTGATTTTTCTTTCATATACAACTACTGTGGACATATTTCAATTTAAAAACAACAGACAAGTAAAGTCATATTTACTCATACTGCAGGCACATTACTTAGAGTTTCTGGCTTCAGAAAATATAAGAAGATAGTCTGGAGTAGGAGGGAAGAAATTGAAGTAAAAGTTGTCTAAAGAATGTATAAACCAGCATTGCACATCCTCTGCTGGCATCAGCTCGACCCGGTCCAGTCCAAGTTTGTAAACAAACAGCACTCTTTACCTTTGAAGTCTTCTTCTGGTAAGAGGGGTTTCCAGACGATGGACAGAGACGGTTTGTTCGTCCCGCTCTCTCCAACAGCAGGTCGCTGGTTTGCTCACACTGTCTGTGTGTGTCGGCCTCAAATCAATCAGAGTGATGACGATGGGTTCTGGTTCAGCTTTTCAGCATAAACATTCTTCAGGAGGAATTCTCACTCAAGATGGAGCTTTTTACAGCTGGAAGTGAACTTATAACAGGCGCGTTATAAGTCCTTTACTGGTTACGTAGACCTTTGGCTTAATGGTCAGACGTACCAGTAGAAAAGGAGAAAGGCTTTCATCTCTACTTTCTCACCAGAAACTGACCCCGGCCAGGAAGTGGGGCCTTTTAAGAGAAGGGAGTTGACTCCGCTAATTCCAACTGCTCATAGGTTGTTTTTCAGAGAACGGGAGGGATTCTGCAGGTCAGAGAGCTGAAAATGTGAAGGCCATTTCAGGATAACAGAGAAGATAGTACTCAGGACAGCCAGACTCATAGCCACCAGTTCTAAAGATATTTAGATTAGGCTCTGATTCACGTGGCAACCTTCTTAAAACCAACTCTGAAAAGCTCAGCTTGACATAAATTTCAACTTTGCCATAGTTTTTGATTCATCATATGAAGAAGTGACCATCATTGGTAACAGCATAAAACATGATCAAACAATGACAAGTTATTCTCAGAATTAATTCAGAATTAACACACATTAAAAGAAAGTCACTTCTGAAATAATATGTGTTTTGATTAAAATAAATGTAATAAAAGTATTATTGTCCCTTCGGGAATAACTCCCAAAAAGTTCATTACTGAGAGCGATCAGAGAAGTGTTTCCAAGGCGGTTGTATCACTACACTTATGCGCTTTTCACTTGTTGCTTGTAAACGGGTTGAGTTTAGATTTGTGAAAATTTACAAATTTGCACTTTTGAGTGTTGTCATTGTGTTAGAGAGAGTAAATGTCTTGAATAATTTGACATTAAACATAATCCAAGTTGAAGTGTTACATCATTTTCAGCCCCTTTTTGGCATCTGCATTTGGTAGCAGGCCAAACTGACAAAGACCATGCAGAATAATGTAGTATTTTAATTCCACAGCAGAGAAAGGTATGAAGTAAGCAGGTCTAGGGGGAAAAATATCAGTACAGTATTGGTATCGGTTATCTGGTATCGGTTCTTCTTCTTCTTCTTTTGGCTTTTCCCTTTTCAGGGGTCGCCACAGCGAGTCATCCTCCTCCACCTCACTCTGTCCTCTGCATCC
The DNA here is from genome assembly GCA_038048925.1 of Garcialebias charrua. Lineage (NCBI taxonomy): Eukaryota > Metazoa > Chordata > Actinopteri > Cyprinodontiformes > Rivulidae > Garcialebias > Garcialebias charrua. The sequence goes on along the minus strand of JBBPBX010021782.1, from coordinate 11,168 downwards.
TCTGTCCTCACTCCAACTACCTTCATGTCCTCTCTAACTGCATCCATATATCTCCTCTTTGGCCTTCCTCTGTGTCTTTTTCCTGGCAGCTGCATTTCTAACATCCTTCTACCAATATACCCACTGTCCCTCCTCTGGACATGTCCAAACCATCTCAGTCTGGCCTCCCTAACTTTATCTCCCAGTTGTTCAACATGTGCTGTACCTCTGATGATCTCATTCCTGATCTTATCCATCCTTGTCACTCCTAAGGAGAACCTCAGCATCTTCATTTCTGCTACTTCCAGTTCTTTCTCCTGTCTTTTTGTCACAAATCACTCCTGATACTTTTCTCCATCCACTCCATCCTTCCTGGACTCTGTTTTTCACTTCTTTCCCACAGTCCCCATTTTCCTGAACAGTGGACCCCAAGTATTTGAAGTCCTGCACCTTTGTGACCTCTGCTCCTTGTAGCCTCACTGTTCCACTGGCCTCCCTCTCATTCACACACATGTACTCTGTCTTACTACGGCTGACTTTCATTCCTCTTCTTTCAAGTGAATACCTCCACCTCTCCAAGTTCTCTTCCACCTGTTCCCTGTTCTCACCACAGATCACAATGTCATCTGCAAACATCATAGTCCATGGGGATTCCTGCCTGACCTCATCTGTTAGTCGGTCCATCACCAGAGCAAACAAGAAGGGGCTCAGAGCCGATCCTTGATGCACTCCCACCTCCACCTTGAAGCTATCTGTCACTCCTACAGCACATCTCACCACTGTCCTGCTGTCTTCATACATGTCCTGTACCAGTCTAACATACTTTTCTGCCACTCCAGATTTCCTCATGCAATACCACACCTCCTCTCTTGGCACCCTGTCATATGCTTTTTCTAAATCCACAAACACACAATGGAGTTCTTTCTGACCCTCTCTGTACTTCTCTATCAACATCCTCAAAGCAAAGATGGCATCTGTGGTGCTCTTTCTTGGCATGAAACCATACTGCTGCTCACAGATAGTCACCTCTTGTCTAAGTCTTGCTTCCACAACTCTCTCCCAGATCTTCATTGTGTGGCTCATCAACTTAATTCCCCTGTAGTTGCTACAACTCTGTACATCACCCTTGTTCTTAAAAATGGGCACCAGCACACTTCTTCTCCATTCTTCAGGCATTTTCTCACCCTCAAATATTCCATTAAATATTTATTGGCCAAAAATCCAATATTGTGCATCCCTACACTTATTGGTTTGTTTCATTGTTTGATAGTCTTTTTGTCTCTGATTATATTCAAGAATGTTGACTTCTTAAGAAAAAGGTTTTTCTTACAGAAAATGACAACACCAATATTAATTGATCTAATTGTAAGAGTTACGTAGACCCAATGTGTTCACTCTGCCACAGCTCTGAGGAGACCATCATCCATCTCTTCTGGGACTGTTCTCATACTCAGGTGTTCTGGAAAGACATTTTCATGTATGTAAATAGAAAGTTAGAAATTGACCTACCATTTGACGCTAAAATTATACTGTTTGGTTTCTTTTGTCCAAATATTTCAAGTAAGAAAGTTTTTGTTGTAAATTTAATACTACTCTTAGCCAAATTTTACATCCACAGTTGTAAATTCTCCTTGCTAAAACCTAGATTTATAGTGTTTTCTAATTATATTTCCTCTTACTTAGCTACTTTAAAGTACTGTACTAATGCCAAAGCTTTAAAAACTAAAACAATCTGTAACGAATTTCTGTTGTAAGCTGCCCAAGACACATTTTTGTTTTTGTTTATGTGCCTTTATTCTCTTTTGTGCTATGCATGCCTTAAGTCTCGAGCCATGTTTGACATTGTAAGTTTTTTTTGTACTTGTTTCTTTTATAAAAAATAAAAATTAAAAAATTAAAAAAACACACCAGTGGTCGTCACTACACAAACAAAAGGAACCTGGATTACATGGAAACTAGGATCTAAACAGTTTCCACAAAGATTAAAAGAAACTTTTCTAATAACTACTAAATTAACTTTTCTGAAAAACAAGAAAAACGTTATAAAGACGGTGCATTTTGATCAAATTCATTAAACAACAAAACTGTTACACGACACTGGTGGTTGGCAAACAACAATTTGGTGCATTACCACCACAAACTGGTGAGGAGGTGGACTGAAACAATGCAAACAAACAAATAAATAAATTATTTATTAATTAATGGCTAAATAACCATTCTTTCAAACAAACAATCTGTTTCAGATATTGTATTAAAACCTGAGCACCATTATCTTTTGAATTGTGCAATAATTCAACTGTATCAAATCTTTCTTTGATTTCAGTGAGACTGTTCATCAGTTGACTTCTTTCATGTCTGTATTTCTGTCAGTTCAATAACTCATGTTCTATGGTCTCATCTTCTCCACAGTAGTCACATTTATGATGCTTCCCTGTTATGAATAATGTTCTGTTCAATCCTGTGTGTCCAAATCTGAGACGTGATGTGATGTTTCCTCCTGTTTCTTTCAGATCTCCTCATTTCTCCTGTTTGTTGTTGAATTCTATAAAACCATCGATCTTTTCTTTCTTCTTCCTGTTGTTTTTCCATCTTTCTCTCATTTTTCCTTTTGATGCTTTTTATTTCTGCTCGACTGAGTTTTATATCTATTTTATTTAATGAATCCATATTATTGATTAATGTATTCTATAACTGTATTTGAATCTTTTTTAAATTTCCTTTCTTTCCTAATAATTTCAGATCTACTATTGGGTCTGTGAGTATCCATGGATGTATGACTGGTTCTGGTTCTGTTGGGCGCACATTAATATTATTGATGTATGTGTGTATATCTGAAGCTGAGTTATAAACAATACTTCTGTAGTCTAGAAAAAAAAAAAAAATTGTAAGAGTTACCAGTAATTTTACAAAAAATATTTTTGTCTAGACCAAAGTAAATCAGGAGCAGAACAGCTTGTGAGATTTATTTTACTGAAAGCCTTGTGTGTTTAAACTTTGTGGATCTGTCTCTATTTTCAGACATCCCAGTGCAGAGTCCCACCTACAGCCCTGAGGTGTATGCAAGTGAACCTGCCGTCCCGGAGCAAAACCTCTCCGAGCCCCTGCTCTCTCCAAAACCCGATGAACCTCAGTCTCCATCCAGCAGCTCATCTATGACCATGCCTTTGCTTAAACCCATCTGTGTGACTCTTCTGTCTTCCCCACCACCTTCTCCTCCCCAAGCACCTTTCTCCAACCCACCACCTTCTCCCCCACAAGCACCTGTCTCCAACACACCACCTTCTCCCCCACAAGCACCTGTCTCCAACACACCACCTTCTCCCCCACAAGCACCTGTCTCAGACCAGCCCCTCTTAGATCCACAAGCACCCTCTTCAGACCGAGCGCCCATTGTGGACTCGGCCAGTTTCTGGAGGAACTGCAATGCAGCTAGTTGTACACAAACCATCTTTTCTGAATTTATTAACGAAGTGAACGAGCTCTCCAGCAGAATCCTGTCTGATCAGGCCAGCCAGGAAGGTAAGCAAATAAAATAAAAACTGAGTTACTGTAGATCTATGTCTGTTTATTTAAGTGGGAAATAGTGCAACAGAAACATGCTGTCTTTCCACAGATTATAACCGTGCACTATCTGTGACGATGGCTTCTGGAAAACTTGCAGAGTTTGTATCCAAGCAGCAGGAAGGTAAACAGTTTGCTTTGGGATGTATTTTGTTGATGCTGACTTTGACTTTGTAGCATTTTTTTGCTCATTTCACTTTATTTTCTTTGTGGTTGTCTTTGGTTGAATTGTCCTGATTGGGTTTCGTCATTGCTGTTGTTGATGTGCACATTTTATGTAGTTCATCACAGAACGACCTGAGAGGCCCTCACAGACTGATGCATAAAGCAGACGGTAGAGCATAAATAAAATAAAATAACCCCAGCAAAGTGTCCAGCCGGCCCAGTCTTAACAGAGAATAAGCTAAAACTGCTTCGAGTTGGACATGAAGTCAAAGAAACTGTAACAACATGAAATGATTAATGTTCTCACTTTCAGTGTTTTTTATTTTTATTTTATTCCACCGGTTTGTGAATATTTCTCAGTAAATTTTACAGTTGCTGTTTTCAACTACTGTAGATACATTAACAGTATTTTCAGTTTGTTTTCTAAGTATTTTCAGTTTGGTTTCTAAACACTGCAAGGACTGTAGCTTTAGTATCATGTGTGCATAACTCCCATTTGCAACCTGCTGTTGATAAAAGGAGAAGTTTTTTAACTGTAGTCTGGTGAGATTGAAACGTCAAAAAAGCATTAATTTGTTTTTGATAAACTCCTTGCTGTGTGATAAGAGAGTACACAGAGGGTAGGAGATGTTTAAAGACAGAATGGTCGCACTCCGGTGACTTTATTCTCTGCAGGAAAATAAACCAAACTAGAAAAATTGCATTTCCTGTGAAAATGCAGTGTGAATGCTTATTGCTGAAAAATGGCTGAAATTAGTTTAAAACATGCTGAAATGGAAGAATAAGCCTAGGTTAGCAGAATAAAGCAGAAAGAAGACATTACCGGTAACTGAATTTAGTTTAGATAAGCAGAAATTAGCACAAAAAATAGTTAGCTTTTTAAAAAAAGCTTGAATTAGCGAAAAGAGCTGAAAAGGCAGAAATAAGCTTAAACTACCAGACGGAAGTTGAAAGAGCACAATTGTGCCCAGTTAGGCCTAATGAAGCAAAAATTAGCACAAAAAAGGGGAAAATTATCTGAAAAGCAGAAATACAGTATGTTAAAAAAAAAAAAAACAGCTGAATAGTAGCTAAAAAGCAGAAAGAAGCTTAGAGTCAGAGTCAGAGAGTCTTTATTGTCATTTGCACCGCATGTGGTACATGTGATGAAAACGAGATTATGTACACAGGGTCCCAGTTACATCCAACAACAAATGCAAGAGAAAAACAGTAATAACATCTAGGATTAACTAAGAAAAACATCAACTAGTAATACACTAAGCCCTAATGTAGTGGAAAAACATCATTATAAACAGCAGCACGAACATGAGTGTATGAGCAGATGGTCACAAATGAACACAGCAACAAGAAAACAGATCAGCATCAGCATGATGTGATATTTTGCAGTGTTTATTCTTATTGTTTATTTATTCATAAACAATAGAGCACATGTTTGCTGAATTACGGTAGGCTGAAAAAAGTTTAAATGAGCACAAAAAATGTGGAATTAGTGGAAAAAGCTCAAATTAGTAGAAAACAGTTAAATAGTAGCTGAAATAGCAGAAAATAATTGAAACTTTCAGAAATAATAAGAAGTTAGAAAAAGCACAAAAATGAGCAGAATAAAGCAGAAAGGAGTACAAACAGTAGAAAAAACAGCTGAAATTAGCTGAAAGTAGCTAATTTTTTGTTATTTTCACAATGAAGCTGAAAGAAGCTGAAGCAGAACAAAATGTGAAAGGAGGAGTAAAAGATTGTAAACCGATCTAAATATTTGAAGGATGGAAAATGAGCTCAATTCATTTTCTATGAGGGGGAAAAGTGTCAGAAAAAGCTAAATACAGTATTTCAAAAAGCTAAAGTTGCACCAATACCAAAAGTTATAGCAGCCTTCTCCTGAAAGAGCTGAATACGTACTGTATTTTGATTTATGATTTGTTGAAACGGCACAAAAATTGTGGAACGAGAAAGATGCAGTGAAACATACAGAAGAAAAACAGATCACAATGTGTGAATGCTTCATAAACATTCACACAAAGTGAACCAGCTCTATGACGACTGGGTAAAAAGGCCGACACTCTCAGCACCTCTTCACATGAAACCAGACTCAACCTAAATAAGTTTATTGGTTTGTTAAGTGTCCTTGGGTGTCCTGAAAGGCGCTTTTAAATAAAATGATTATTATAAATATTATTATTATATTATACTTGTATGCTTCCAAACTATTCATTTGCATATCAACACCTCTACTGTCATCTTGTATGTTGGATTTACGGTATATGCTATACTGGTGGTCCAAAACCATATTCACATTTTTGGATGCATTTCACTGTAATTAAACTGCAATGTCCTCACATTTTAATGTTTAATACAGTAATCCACAGTAGGAATCCACAATCCTGCTCTGCGTGTGTTCATGTATGGCCTTCCTGCCGATGGGAAGAGTCGATTTGATCTTAAACTAAATCTGATTTGTAACTTTAATCTCACGATTTTTGGTTTGTGAGCACTGAATACTTTTAGTTTTTCTTCACATTTTTATCCTGAGATTTGAAAACTTGTGGTTTCAGAGCTGCACAGGAAACGAGCGGCGCTGCAGAAGGAAGCAGAAGCTATGAAGGACGTCGTCTCTGCCCTGAGGAAATGAGTCCACAAGTGAATGCAATTGAAAAAAACATCAGTGTTGAGTTTCTCTTTTATCTTTTTATACCAGTTAAATATTTTACTCTATTGTGCACAGTTAGTACAAGTTTTGATTTACAGTAGTCCCTCCGTTATCACAGGGGTTACGTTCCACACACCACCGCGATAGGTGAAAAACTGCGAAGTAGGAACGCTATATGGTAGTCTCTTGTTTATCGTGGGGTTTTGGGACTTTTTTCACCTTTGGTGTTGGTATCCAAAGTGATTTTTTGTTTTGTTTTCTGCAATCATTAATCCACGTGACCAATGCAGCTACTGTAACAGACAATCAGTGTCCAGGAAAACAGAGCAGGCGGTTACAGTACTGATCCAATCAGTGCCCAGGTCATCAGGGCCATGCTGTTTTCTCAAAGAGACACGATTTACACTTTTTTCTTTCTTTTTTTTTTCTCTTTTTTTTCTCTTTTTTTACTAATCTTAGGTTTGTAAAGTTGAATTTTCTTTAAAAAAAAAACTTTCCATGTGACATTATTTAAATTTTACGTTTGAAAGGCCGGTTCAGCAGTCATGACTTCAATTTGCAAAAATACTGTTTGGCAGAAAACAGCGCCCAGAGGCACTACAGCACAGCATTGATTTGAGGGAAATGTACCAGTAGTCCGTCTGAGTGGCGATTATAGTACAGTTGGAGGATGACTGAAAGAAAACTGCAAAATGGCAGCACCTGTCCAAATTTATTTTTTGTCATTTTTCCAATCACGAGTACAGTACAGTGATACTACTTGCTACTTGTACTACTATTCCTACTTCACGGTTTTTCACTTATCACAGAGCTTCAGAGTACAGATCCCCCGTGATAAACAAGGGACTACTGTATATATGTTAAGGCTTCACTCTTGTGATTATAAACTCTTAAAGCTATGTAATTTTATCATCATATATCTACTGTATGTACTGTACAGTACTGCACAATTTTACTCACCAGCTCTGCAAAACAGCAGCTCGGTTCCAGTCGTGCTTGGTTCCGGTTCAGCAGACCTACTCTGCAGCAATGAAGCCCACCGCCCCGTCCAGGTTGATGTTTGTATGGATAATTGAGTTTCAGGAAGATTCAGAATTATTTGTGACTTTCCTGCCACTTCTTTGAGCTCAATAGATCGATCGTTACTTCTGACTTTGCGTTGCAAAACTTTCCCTCCATTTTGGCAGAAAGCAGTGGGCGGAAGCACTGTTGGCTTCTGGGTAGTGTTAGACTTGTGTTACAGTGTAGGCTTATTTAAAGAAAACTACACGTCCTCTGTTCGAAGTTGTTTTGTTAACTTTCTATCCCATACTGTTGTAATATTAAAGTTGACAATTGTTGAAAACCCATGGAAGAGCAGGTCTGCAAAAGTTGAACCGTGAAGTAACGAGGGACTACTGGACACTAGAGCGTATTGTGACAATAAGACTGTGGTAAAAATGGTATCAGCTTTGAACAGTGTTCAACAAAAATGTCAAAATAAAAGACCCAAAATATTACTGAACATATTTGACCCGTAAGCAGGTTCTTTTCCATTTTAAAATTTGTAAACATTAGTTTTTTCTACAATGTTTTAACATATACTGTACCATACTTGTATGTGCCAGAAAAGGCAAATATATATATATATATATATATATATATGTTTTTATGAGTTAACAGTCAAAGTGATGCTTTTATTAACACTTCTGGTTAGGAATTCAATTTTTTACGCGTTTCTTAGAAATTAATAAACATTTGTATAACAGTGAAACGTTTGCATTTGTCTTATTCAACATTTGAGAACATATGATCTTTAAATAGTAATATTGGTTCAAAACGTGGTATTTTTGCCTTATTAAAGTAATACTTCAGATCTTTTTTTTTTTAATATGTCATTTGCAGAAAATACATGAACAAATAATATCTTACGTGTTGTAAATACAGTAGCTCTTTTGATAACGTCAGTTTAGATAATTTAATTACCGGTAGTTATGATCAAATTTGACAACTACGAATGGTGTCAATACTGAAGAGGATTGCTGCCATTTCAAAACATTTTCATTGTATACAGTGCTGGTCATAAAATTTGAATATCATGAAAAAGTTGATTTATTTTAACAGTTCCATTGAAAAAGTGAAACTTGTATATTATATTCATTCATTACACAGAGACCGATATATTTCAAATGCTTATTTCTTTTAATGTTGATTATAACTGACAATGAAAACCCCAAAATCAGTATCTAAAAAAATTAGAATATTAAGACCAATAAAAAAAAAAGGATTTTTAGAAATCTTGGCCAACTGAAAAGTATGAACATCATGTACAGCACTCATTACTTAGTTGTTGTGCCTTTTGCCTGGATTACTGCAGCAATGCAGCGTGGCATGGAGTCCATCAGTCTGTGGCACTGCTCAGGTGTTATGAGTTCAGGTTGCTCTGATAGTGGCCTTCAGCTCTTCTGAATTGTTGGGTCTGGTGTATCACGTCTTCATCTTCATAATACTGTACTCCATAGATTTTCTATGGGGTTCAGGTGAGTTTGCTGGCTAGTTAAGAACAGGGATACCATGGTCCTTAAACCAGGTAGCTTTGTCAGTGTGCAGGTGCCAAGTCCTGTTGGAAAATTAAATCTGCATCTCCATAAAGTTGGTCAGCAGCAGGAAGCATGAAGTTCTCTATAACATCCTGGTAGATGACTGCGTTGACCTTGGACCTCAGAAAACAGTGGACTAATACCAGCAGATGACAAAACATCACTGACTAGAAACTTGACACTGGACCTCAAGCAACATGGATTCTGTGCCTCTCCTCTCTTCCTCCAGACTCTGGGACCTTGATTTCCAAAGTAAATGCAAACTTTACTTTCATCAGAGAACATAACTTTGGACCACTCAGCAGCAGTCCCAGGCGAGATGCTTCTGATGCCGTCTCTTGTTCAAGAGTGGCTTGACACAAGGAATGTGACAGCTGAAACCCTTGTCTTGCATACGTCTGTGCGTGGTGGTTCTTGAAGCACTGACTCCAGCTGCAGTCCACTCTTTGTGAATCTCCCCCACATTTTGGAATGGGTTTTGTTTCACCATCCTCTCAAAGGTGTGACTATCCCGATTGCTTGTACACGTTTTTCTACCACATGATTTCCGTCCCTTCACACCTCTATTAATGTGACTGGACACAGAGCTCTGTGAACAGCCAGCGTTAGCAATTACCTTTTCTGTCTTGCCCTCCTTGTACAAGGTGTCAATGGCCGTCTTTTGGACAACTGTCAAGTCAGCAGTCCTCCCCATGATTGTGTAGCCTACAGAACTAGACAGAGACCAGTTAAAGGCCTTTGCAGGTGTTTTGAGTTAATTAGCTGATTGGAGTGTGGCACCAGGTGTCTTCAATATTTAACTTTTTCACAATATTCAAATTTTCTGAGATACTGAATTTGGGGTTTTCATTAGTTGTCAGTTATAATCACCAACATTAAAATAAATAAACGTTAGAAATTTATCAGTCTGTGTAGTGAATGAATATAATATACAAGTTTCACTTTTTGAATGGATTTGAATGGAATTACTGAAATAAATAAACTTGTCATGATTTACTGAAATAAATAAACTTGTCATGATATAATAATTTTATGACCTGCGCCTGTATTATCAGTTCATGTGAGCACCGACCATTGCATAATTATCACTTTCACATTACAGAATTGTTTACATAAAGTAGCAGCAGCTAGCTGTAGCAGGTCTGACAGGAATATTGTATTTCTGCTAAAATAACAATGTACCGGTAATGGGAAATGGTTGCAGTGTAAACATTTATACAATTAAAAAAGTTCACATGAAACTGAAATTTTTGGGATAATTTGATCAAGAGCAGCAGCAACCAGCTTCTGGTTCACAAAGTTCAAAAAGCTTTTGGGATCATCACCATTTCACAAAACTACTTCAAAATCATAAAAGGATGTCACATTTTGTTATTACAGTAATCTAATGCCTAATGTTTTGAACTATTGCTTTAAAACCAGTTACAACCAGACCTCAGATGTTTTTGTTTTACAATTTTTGAATTACCTGTAAGTTTTTTTTAAAGACAGATTCAATATCTGACATTACAATAGAAAAAAAAAACTCAGACATTCCTTTATATAAAACAAATACCTTTATTTTTTTCATTGCAGAAGTCAAAATTTACCTCAGCGCTTCACAACAGTATCAAATACAATTGAGGATTTTCAGTGTTCTGATTAAAAATAGTCTTCAGAATACTCCAAAGCTGCAGTGCAGAGAAATCACCACACGCCATGCATCAAAAACAACTAAATGCCCATATTTACTATTTACATTTGATTAAAAAACAAAAATATATATATTTTGACTTATAAAACTCACAAATTTAAGACTAAACCCAACTTCTGATCCTCATTTGTGAAGTCTCATCTCACCGCTGAGACCGAAAACAAGCATGAGACGACTAACACTGAGTCACTGACCCTCTTGAAGTTGATATACAGTATTTATAATATATTTCATATTTATTGTCTCTAGATCCCAGCTTTGTCCTGACATCTACAAGTGCAAAAACATTTTAACCTGAAGACTATAAAACCAGAGAGCAGCAACATAACGTAGACAAGTGCAAATTGTTTGTCAGTTAATAATGTAATACCTGATGGCAGAAAAAAAATTCAAAGTTCAAAAATGTCCAACCAACTTTGGCCTTACATTGTGCAGTATGTAAATTATAACCAAGGCACTGAGAGAAACACCATCAGCTTACAAATACAGATTATAAATGTTTTTATAAGAATTAAAATCAAACCTGTCGGTGATGTAAAGCTGTGCA
>JBBPBX010021781.1:21179-42042 GCA_038048925.1 Garcialebias charrua | reverse complement strand
AGGCGACAGGAAGCCAATGAAGGTTATGGAGAATGGGCGTAATATGTTCAAATTTACGAACTCTCAACAAGATCCTTGCTGCACTGTTTTGAATATATTGAAGTTTCTGAAGGTTTTTGCCAGGGATTCCAATAAACAGGGAGTTGCAGTAGTCGAGCCTGGAGGAGACAAAAGCATGGACGAGCTTCTCAGCATCGGAAAAAGTTAGGGATGGGCGAAGTCTGGAGATGTTTCGAAGATGGAAGAAGCAAGTTTTAAACAGATGCTTAATGTGATTTTCAAATGTAAGATTGGAGTCCATTTTTATTCCAAGATTAGTAACAGAGGTGGAGAGGGGGATGTCTTGTCCAGAAAAGGAAAGTCTTGTTATAGGAGATGTTTGTACCTGGTGAGGGGTGCCAATCAGTATGGCCTCAGTCTTGGAGCAGTTTAATTGAAGAAAGTTCTGATTCATCCATGCCCTAATTGCCTCCAGGCAGGCAGAGAGGGCAGTGAGTGAAGATGGAGATGACAAGGTGGAAGATGAGGATGCTCCAGTCCTGATGTAAAGCTGTGTATCGTCGGCATAACAGTGAAAAGAAATGTTGAACTGATTAATAATTTGACCTAAAGGCAGCATGTAAAGGGAAAACAGCAGGGGCCCCAGAACCGACCCCTGAGGGACACCACAGGAGACACAAACTGTCTGGGACGTGGCGTTGCCAAGACTAACACATTCCAGCCTATTGGAGAGGAAAGATTTGAACCAGTCCAGGACTGTGTCGCAGAGACCGACCTCCACATGAAGACGGTGGAGGAGGATACTATGGTCCACAGTGTCGAAGGCTGCAGTGAGGTCAAGGAGGACAAGGATGGAGGGAGAGCCAGTGTCAGCAGCCAAGAGGACATCATTGGTAACTCTCAGCAATGCAGTCTCTGTACTGTGAGCTGCTCTGAATCCAGACTGGAACTTCTCATACAGGGAGTGTTGTTGTAGGTGTTCCTGCAGCTGAGCAGCAACAGCTTTTTCCAGCACTTTAGACAGAAAAGGGAGGTGTGAAATTGGGCGGTAATTAGAAAAAATGTTGGGATCCAAATTAGATTTTTTCAGAAGAGGCCTAATGATGGCGGTTTTTAGAGGCAGTGGAACATGACCAGATTGTAGAGACTGATTTATTATTTGAGTGATAAGTGGGCCTATTGCAGAATGATTGGTTTTTATGAGAGACGAGGGGAAAGGATCCAGGGCGCAGGATGAAGGCTTCATTTTCTTGATGATGGCCTCCACCTCACTCTGAACAACTTCGTCAAAGCTGTTTAGGGTCCCAGAATGCAGACGGGTGGGTGGCACACTGAGAACGGGGAGGTTGTGGAGCTGAGATCTGATAGTGTCAACTTTGGTTTTAAAAGATGAAAGAAACAGGTCGCATTTTTGAGCAGAGTCCTCAAGAGTTTGCTTAATGGGATTAAGCAGACGAGTGATTGTGGAGAAGAGCTGTTTAGAGTTTCCAGGGCAGGTGTTGATGATGTTAGAATAATATTTGGAGCGTGCTTCTTTAAGAGAATAGGCGTATGCTTTCTGATGTTCTTTATATGCCTGCTTATGCACAGACAGACCAGATGATTTTACACGTCTCTCAATAGCACGGCTAGTTGTCTTCATCTTGCGCAGCTCATCAGTGTACCAAGGGGCTGAGCGCGAGAAAGACACCAGTCTTGTCTTTAAGGGGGCGTGTAGGTCCAGGAGCTCCCGAAGAGATTGGTTGTAGTAATCCACAGAGTCATCTGCAGATGAATGATTGACAGCGGTCAGGGTGTGAAGATCAGCAGACAGAACATCAAGGGAAATGTTTTTAAGGTCACGTCAATTACACAGTCAATTACACTCTGTAAGCAGAAAAAATATACACTGAGTGGTTTTGAAGCTATTTATAACGTAAACAGAACTACACAGATAAAAAACGAATGCTAACACGAGACGAGTCCGCCTCTGACACGAATAAAAAAATCGAATTTTATGTTAAATGTTTTATCGAGACCATAGTAACGTACATTAAAGCCTTATAATTACACTCTGTAAGCAGAAAAAATATAAACTGATTGGTTTTGAAGCTATTTATAACATACAGGTAAACAGAAATATAACCACAAGCTAACAGAAGCTATGCTAAAAGATAGTTTTTTTTTAGTTTTTTTTTTATCTCAAACATCTAATAAAGCTACTAACTTGTAAACGTCCACACTGTGATTCCATTCCATTCTGTAAGTTTCAGAAAAATCAGCTGAGTGGTTCTTGACTTATCTTGCTAACAAACAGCAAACAAACAGAGCTAACAGGAGCTACATCCAGACCAGGAGGCCGACAGAGTCAGTCCGAGCAGAGGAGCTTTTTTTTCAGACACATGAGCTGGAAACAGTCTTCTTCTTCTTCTTGGGTCGGTGTACTCCTCTGGAAGTGGTACTGCACTACGCCCCTAGCGGCCGAAAGTGGTACTGCACCATTTTCTGCTAAAGTGAAAAAGGGTCATAACTGAGTCAAAAATTGGTCTAAAAATATGGAAAAAAAATCCATAAATAGGTTGCACTGGTGTATAGGTCGCAGGCCTTGAAAAAACCATAAAACAGTGTGACCTATAATTCTAAAAATACGGTATATTTGTTGCGAAAAGAAACGGTTCCAACTAGAACTTAGAAATGCTAAGTCTAAAAACCCACAACAAAAACTAACCTTAACAACCGTTTAAATCTGCAGGATTTAATTGACATCGGTTATAAAGCTAAGACCTGTTTTCTTGTGTGGCACATGTTGGAATCTGACGACAGGAGTGAGTTGAAGCAGTGAAACTTTGTTTTCTGGTTGCTTAATACAGTATCTACTTTTGTTGTTATTGTAGTTTGGTATTGTTTTCTGAACACTCCCAGCCAAAAGAGGTTTTGCATTAATGTTAAAGACTTCAATGGATTTAACTATGCCAACATGCTGTTCATTTTGTTAAAAACCTCAATAATTGAAGAGTCATTGTAGATTAATGCTACTTAAAGTACTATAATCTACACTGATCTCACAATCGTTCAAGTAGAATACTTGATCCATTCTATTCTAGATTATCTATTCATTTTGATGAGTTCCGCCATAGACTCCAAAATGTATAGGGAATACCAAATCCTACGTCGTTCGTCTAAAAGGACAACAGACATTTAGACCAAACTATATTTTCTTTTCTGTTTTAGTTTAACTTAAACTAAATTATGAATGGAGGAATGATTTGGAAGAAGAGGCCTTCGTTACTTAAACCCTCCTGAACCTTCTATAGGTATAGATCCCTATATTTAATTTTTACAGCATTGATCCACCCCTTACTTGGTAACTGTAGCTGATCGAAATCATGATAGCTTACATACCAGGTGTACTGTATATATAGGTAAGGCTTAATGTAAAATCCCAATCATAAGCCCACCTAAAACCACATAAATGCATGACACATAGAACCAGAGTGGCACGGACTGGAAACCAACCAGCCTACAACATTCGATGTGGGGACCTGCAACTCCAACGTTGGTCTTCAACCTTCATCCAAGGGCCGCCTCCTCTGCGTCAATCGAGGGATTCCCTCTGCATGCTGATTATAAAAACAATTGTCGCTGATGAAATCAACAACTCTAATCGTTTAAGTATCTCGGGGTCTTGTTCACAAATGAGGGAAAACTGGAGCGCGAGATCAATAGGCGGATAGGTGCAGCATCCGCAGTGAAGCGGGTGCTGTACCGGTCTGTTGTGGTGAAGAGAGAGCTGAGTCGAAAGGCAAAGCTCTCAATTTACCGATCGATCTACGTTCCCACCCTCATCTATGGTCATGAGCTTTGGGTTGTGACCGAAAGAACGAGATCTCGGATACAAGCGGCTGAAATGAGTTTTCTCCGCAGGGTGTCTGGACTCTCCCTTAGAGATAGGGTGAGAAGCTCAGTCATCCGGGAGGGACTCGGAGTAGAGCCGCTGCTTCTCCACATCGAGAGGAGCCAGTTGAGGTGGCTCGGGCATCTGGTTAGGATGCCTCCTGGACGCCTCCCTGGTGAGGTGTTCCGGGCATGTCCCACCGGGAGGAGACCCAGAGGAAGACCCAGGACACGCTGGAGGGACTATGTTTCTCGGCTGGCCTGGGAACGCCTTGGGATTCCCCCAGAGGAGCTGCTCCATGTGGCTGGGGAGAGGGAAGTCTGGGCCTCCCTACTTAAGCTGCTACCCCCGCGACCCGACCCCGGATAAGCGGACGAAAATGGATGGATGGATGGATAATCGTTGTGGAATTACCACTGTGGAATTACCGCTGTGAATTATAAGACTCAGTTTTCCAAGGGTTAACAGATTCAGTTTCCAAAGAATTAAAAGCTTACCACAATGGGAATACCTACTTGGAATGGAATGGAATGGAATTTCCAAAGACATTATGGGATAATTTTTGATTTTTTCCACTTGCTGGGTTACATTAAATGGTAAATGGTAAATGGAGCTTATTTATATAGCGCTTTCCAGCCCCCTGTGAGGAGCCCCAAAGCACTTTACAATACCAGCCATCCACCCATTCATTCACACATTTTTCATGTGCCCGGTAGTGGTAGCCTGCCTTGCAAGGCGCCATCCAGACCTACCGGGAGCAATTTGGGGTTAAGTGTCTTGCCCAGGGACACAACGACACATGGTGGGTGGATGCAGGATTTGAACCTCCAACCTTCCGATCGGGGGTCGACTGCCATTACCACTACGCCACGGCCGCCCTGTAGGTCCTAGTCCCAGCCTTATTAACCATTTGTGCACGAACCGTCCGTTCTGCTACGGTTTAAAGGCGACCAGCGTCCATCTTTCAGCGGCTCGCTACAAGTCGGCTTCCACTTCTCCGGGGTAACAGCTTCAGCTCCGGTGAAGGACCTATAGGTCAGAGACATTCGGTAGTATCCTTTCGTGTTGGACCACATCCCCATGGACAGGCGATGACTTCCAAAAAGGGGGACTGTAATGGAACACCCTGATCTCTGAACTGTCGGTGAAAACACCTGAAATGTCGGTGAAAACACCTGAATTCACCTTTTCACTGAAGCTCTCAAGTGAATCTCCTTTTCTCTGAAAACCTACTGTTGCGAATTCAAAAGGTTGAAGGAAGCTCTGAAACGAATGTGCAAATTTTATGTAGGTTTATTGTACATATAAGAATAAACCTTACAGCAGACAACAGACCTGACTCCAACACAGTCCACACACACATCTTCAAAGGCAGGGCCACGGTTATAAAAACCCCGGATGTCGTCACCGCCTCCTTGGACCCTGGAACCTCCTTGGACTGCTTCAGGACCGCCCTGGAACCACCTACACTACCACGTGACCCTCCTTTCTGTCAACAAACTATCAGCTCTGTATGTCAATCATCCAGTGTTATGTCTGTGTATGTGCAGGCGTGTAACTGTTCCCTAGTGAAAACAAAGCCCGAGAGAAAAACGTTCTGCCTAGTGTCACATTTCACATTATAAGGCAGAATTAAGTGAATACAAATAATGGAGCATAGTGGGTGTAATGTAATACTGATAGAAATATATTTCACTACAGTGAAGGACAAAATCACTGTTTTATTCCAGTTTAGTTTAAATGTAGAACACAAATCACTCAGAAAAGACTTCCTTTTAATTTGTGTTAATTCAGAATTGATCAACAGAATAACTTTTGTCATTTTATGATAATCTGTTATTTGCATGAGTTGTCACTCTTAATATGCTGGTGTATTTCTTAATATGTGAATGATCATTACTATGTTGGTTTATTCTGCAGTACGATGGTGCTTAAAACTGTGTGAAAAGTTCAGGGTATTGTGGCAAGTTGAACTTCTCAGTTTTGTCTATGAGTTAGACACAGTAATCACTTTGCTGGCGACTCCGTCTGTCTGTTTATCTAAACAGTTTTCCTGTACAACCTTCAGATTTTCAACTCTATGACCCGCAAATTCACTCCTTTATTTTTGGTGAACAACCAATGAGCGGAGTGGATTTAACTGGGCTAAGCTCTCTCCAAAAACCCTAACTTCCTGTTTGGTTTCAGTTCACGAGGGAACTTAAACTATGTTCTTCTCCTGATAGCTGGTTGAACGCCAGTCAAAACGCCAATGACTTTGTTCTATCAGCAAGGTTTTTACAGCAAGCTCGTTGTGAAATCCGACCTCGAGCTGAAACGCTCCATTTGAAGAAATTTCCTTCAAATTATCTTTTATCTTGAAAAACCACACCGGAGCTGAAGCTGTTACCCCGGAGAAGTGGAAGCCGACTTGTAGCGAGCCGCTGAAAGATGGACGCTGGTTGCCATTTAAACCGTAGCAGAACGGACGGTTCGTGCACAAATGGTTAATAAGGCTGGGACTAGTTTACCGGGCTGAGACCAAGAATCTTCGCACAGGTAAAACGTCGGCGGCCATTCGACCAAAGTCGAGCGGAAGCTGCCGAGGAATTGCCATGGTTTCTGGTTACACATATCAAGATGTTTCCCTCTTACTTTTCATTCCATTCTTCCTCTTAAACTTATCCTTCTAAGCCAGTAAACTCTAAGTTAATATGCCTGCAGTATAAGTTAATATAGGACCCTTAACTTGTCTGTTGTTTTGAATTTCAATCTGTCTACAGTAGGGGTGTAACGATACACAAAACTCTCGAGATGAGACGAGACCAATTACAGAGTTCGCGAGAACGAGACGAGATTTTAATATTAGTTCAAGAAAACTTCAAAGATCGGTTTTATGCCGCAAAAAGGCTTTTATTCTGTTTTAACATGTATTACAAACTCAACTGATGTCTTCATTTTACTGATTGAATCTCCTTAGACCTTAGAACGTTCAACTTTGTTTAAAAAAATAGATATTCACGCAGGACTTTCCAAAAATTGAACATAAATATCCGCATCAGCACTGAATCTGCAGCCGTCACTCACCAGTGTTGCCAGATTGGGCGGTTCACCGCGATTTTCCTTCTGACTTTTGCGGGTAAAGAGTGCTTTGGGTGGGTGGGACTCTATCTGGCAACACCGGTCACACCGGTGTTTACACAAGTGTGTCTTTACATCCGGGGCAGCGTCGGCAGCGCCGGGACCCTCCATCAATGTAGAGGCGTCTGCGGCACCGGGACCCTCCATCAGTATTTGGGGCGTCTTCTATAGCAACTTCATCTGGCGAAGCCATGCTGTCCGTGACGCTGACTTGCTAGGGGCTGCTAGCATTAGCGACTCGCGAGACAACGTTACCTCTCAACGAGAGATATCGCGGGAGTTTAATATTGCGAGATCTTGTTACACCCCTAGTCTACAGTAGTTTATATGAAATTTAAATCAGAGCTAATCTCGATACAAATGTAACTTTATGATTCTGTTAATAAAAGGTTCCATCTCCTGGTGAACCAACATAAGTTGACGTTTCTAGTGAGTTACATCTTGTCTGGTCACATTTTTTCTGTTTAAATCCTAAAAAGAGAGAGCTCGTTAAAACTAAATGCTAGGTCAGATAAAATCTGCTCATCCTTTCATTTGGAAGGTGGTACAGTCAGTAAACTGACCAGTACATAAAATCCTACATATATATGTGTATGTATGAGTAATTTGTACATACAGTATATGTATGTATGCATGTATGCATGTATGCATGCAGGTAATGTATGCACACACATTAGTCTTTGTTTTTGTTAGAGCTGTGTGAGTGGGCATGTGTCGGCTCGGCCTGGTGGCTGCCTGGTGGGGCTCGGGTCCTCTGGACCTGAGGGGTGGGCGTCCCCGGTGCCTGGGCCTTGGTGCCTAAGTCATAAGTCATTCATAAGTCATGAATGTTATGGGTCTTTTATGCATATGTGTTTTGTTGCTGTGTTCTGTCATGTACTTTGCAGGATTGCAGACGGCGGTCGGGTGTGTTTGCCTTGTGCTCTTTTTGTGGATAATTGTTATGTTTTGTAGTCTTACGTTCTGTCTTTCCTTCCTTTCTATCATTATAAAAATTTTAAAAAAATCATAATGGTGTGAAGAGGATGGCTGTAAGGTGAGAAGAGAGGCTATCTATAAAAGGCAATAGGAAAAAAATGAGCTGTGTATTCATGCTCAGAGTTTGATATCTTGACTAAATTACAATTTTTATTTTTTAAGACTGTTTTTAAAACTGTTTTTAAAATTACTCTGTTGTTAGTTTTTAAAGAAGTTATTTGAGTAATTCTCAAAACAGTGTTATTGTAGTTATTTCTGTTGCACAACTACCAGTTTATACTTTTTACAAATAAAAGTTTGTAACTATTTACTTTTTCTTTTATTGACTTTATTTTATATTTACTTATATTACTATTACTTTTAATATTGCTTATAATATTACTTACAATATTTACTTTATATTTTATCACTTTGATAATGAGATTAATCTTATAATGAGTCTTTTGGGAGAGGGGAGTAACCAGGGATTGGGGGGGTCTCAGATTGGCTAGGAAGTAAGAAGGGGGGTCTTTGAGGAAAACAGGTTGGGAAGCACTGGTTTACACAACTTTATAAACACATATTAACCAAGAGCACTGGTTGTAACTACCATACCCATCACTGCACCCTGCACTCATTGGTCAGTTGGTCATCATTATCTACATGTAGGTTCTCACACTGGTTCATTTTCATCTGTAAATCCCTCTTTGGTCTGTTACCTTCTTATATCTCCTCCCACATGTCACATGTCAGTGCAGTTACAGCATGCAATCTCAGGCCATCATTACCTGCAGCGTTCCCTCAGTTCAGACTGAACTTGTCAAAAAGGACTTTTCTTACTCAGCTCCTGCACCTGGAACACCTTGCAACAGGAGCTGAAGTTGTCCTCCTTGATTTCTTTAAGGGGGTTCAAACATTTGATAATGTCAATAGAAAAATCTAAGCAAATATATTTTTTTGTTTTTTGGATTTTATCCTGATTTATTGTTTTATACACTACTCATTTTAACTGCATGTTTACTGTAGTTTATTGTTGTCATTGTCTACTGTTATCGTTGTCTGTACTTTATATGTTCTGGGTGGAACAGGTCCCTGTTGTGAATGAGTCCCCGCCGTGGCTCATTGAGACTAACCTGTATAAATAAAGGTTAAAAAAAAAATTAAAAGAGAGAAGGAGCACACATTTTTTGTGCATTTGCAGAGTTTTGAGTCAGAGAAACAATTTTCATACAAAAACTCCAGCATAATTCATTCATTCATTCATTCAACCTTTATTTATACAGGCTAGCCTCGTTGAGTCACGGGGACTCATTTACAAGAGGGACCTGTCTCACTCACACCAAACAACCATCCACTCTCACACTCACACCTACACCGTAAAAAAAAAAACTGTCGTTTTTACAGGAAAACGCTGGCAGCTGTGGTTACCAGAGTTTTCCTGTAAAAATTACGGGCAAAACGTAATTAAATATACAGAGAAAATATGTAAATTAACTTACAGTGATTGACACTGTAAATTTACATTATTATTCTGTTAAGTCAACACAAATTAAATGTTAATATTACATAGTTTTGTTCTACATAAGAAGACCCTTTCCTGTATTTCTGTTAATTTACATTATTAGTCTGTTAAGTCAACACAAATTAAATGTTAATTTTACATAGTTTTGTTCTACATAAGAAGGCCCTTTCCTGTATTTCTGTTAATTTACATTATTAGTCTGTTAAGTCAACACAAATTAAATGTTAATTTTACATAGTTTTGTTCTACATAAGAAGACCCTTTCCTGTATTTCTTACCTCTAATAAATGTTTTTAGTACATCAACAACTGGCTAAATTAACTGGGAAATATCAAACAAAAAACTAATTTAAACTGGTAAAACCACAGTAAAATTTTGTGTGTAAAATAAAGGCTATTTTGTGTATTTTGTTCATCGCTAATAATAATCAAATTATATGGTAAGAGTTATTTTAAACCCGCTAACTGACTACCAGTACTGTCATTACAAAACATGCAAAATGTAACATCATGGAATGAGAGGTACATATCACTTTTGAAAAATTTATTGTCACCATTTTTAAACAATTCAGCAACTCTGACTTAATCCACAATCAAAAACTGAAGATTAGCCTCTTTTAGTCAAGACAGTTTTCAATTAACAAAATGTACCAAATGCCAGACAAAAAGCTTAAAATAAATTAAATGTAAATGTTTACATTTTTAGCAGTTGTCTTAATAAACAAAAAATGTGGAAATGTGGAAGTTTAGGCAAAAATGTGCAATACATGTACGTCAACAGTCCACATAGCAACAACTTGTAGTACCGGTACCTTTTCTCCAACAGAACAGTCCAAAAACAAAAACTTGTGGTGTTTCAATGAACAGTCCACAGAGCAGAAACTTCAAAATGTTTTTTTCCTGCCAACAGTCCACAAAACAAAAACTTGCAGTGCTTCTTCAATGAACAGTCCACATAGCAGAAACTTCAAATATTTTTTTCCTGCCAACAGTCCACAAAATAAAAACTTGCAGTGCTTCTCCAATGAACAGTCCAACATAGCAGAAACTTCAAATATTTTTTTCCTGCCAACAGTCCACAAAACAAAAACTTGCAGTGCTTCTTCAATGAACAGTCCACATAGCAGAAACTTCAAATATTTTTTTCCTGCTAACAGTCCAAAAAACAAAAACTTGCAGTACCTCTTCATTGAACAGTTAAGAGTCCACAGAGAGAGTCCTTACAGTATTTAGGTGTCACACCACTCGTGAGTTCCTGTATCAGGGTGAGGACTTGGGGGTTCAGGTTGAGACGACGCTTTGAGTTTTTGTTCTCCACTTTGGTTCACTTTTCTGGATTTATCCGGAAAAAAAAAACACCTGTTAAAAGAAAAGACGACCATTATAATTATTTTGAAGTTTCAGTAAAGTAAAATACATATTTTAAAAAAGCTAAGTCTGGTCCTCTGGACATTCAAAAAACAAAACAAAACAAAAAAGTAGAAATGTTTCGTCTTTCGTCTGAAAGACTTCCTCAGTCTGAGCTGCTGTATTCAGCTTAGTCTTATAAATAGCACCCTCTCACAGTGGATCAACCAGTTTTCTGATGACAGACAAAACCAGCTGCTCCCATGATCAAGGAGGACCATCAGCCCAACGATGGATCGTTAGTACCCTGATGGTTGTTTGCTATTCACAGAGGGCTGAGTGATACTAGCAATAACAGCATTGTAGGAGGGAGACAGTTGAACCAGGAGGCCTACACCCCTTTTTAATGATGGACGGTTTCTTTTCACAAAGATGGCCTCCTTTACTACTCTCTCAAACCATCGTTCCTATGAAGAGGCCATCTACATACACACTACATATATACGTATGTAAATGTATGTATGTATATATATATATATGTATATGTATGTATATGCATATGTATATATATATATATATATATATATATTTGTATTTATATATGTATTTATATGTATGTAATATGTATGTATTATGTGTGTAGTATGTTGTAGGTATGTATGTATGTATGTATGTAGGTATATATGTGGTATGTAGTATGTATGAATGTATGTGGTATGTAATATGTATGTATGTAGTATGTATGTACTACGTTGTATGTATATAGGTATGTATGTAGAATGCATGTAGTATGCATGTATGTATGTATGTATGTATGTAGTATGTATGTATGTAGTAGGTATGTATGTGTGTAGTATTTATGTGGTATGTTGTAGGTATGTATGTATGTACATGTATGTATGTATGTATGTATGTATGTATGTATGTATGTACTGGTATATATGTACATGTATGTATGTACGGTACTGGTATGTATGCACTGGTATGTACATGTACATGCATGTATGTACATGCATGTATGTACGTACATGCATGTATGTACATGTATGTATGTATGTATGTATGTACGTACATGTATGTACATACA
This sequence comes from Garcialebias charrua, assembly GCA_038048925.1. Classification (NCBI taxonomy): domain Eukaryota; kingdom Metazoa; phylum Chordata; class Actinopteri; order Cyprinodontiformes; family Rivulidae; genus Garcialebias; species Garcialebias charrua. Next base: position 30,136 of record JBBPBX010021781.1, on the reverse strand, counting down.
TGTATGTACATACATGTATGTTTGTATGTATGTACGGTACTGGTATGTATGTACATGTATGTACGTATGTACATGTATGTATGTGTGTATGTATGTATGTATGTACATACATACATGTATGTATGTACATACATGTATGTTTGTATGTATGTACGGTACTGGTATGTATGTACATGTATGTACGTATGTACATGTATGTATGTGTGTATGTATGTATGTATGTATGTATGTACATACATGCATGTATGTACATGCATGTATGTACATGCATGTATGCATGTACAGTACATGCATGCATGTACATGCATGCATGTACATGACTGTACATGCATGCATGTACATGCATGCATGTACAGTACATGCACTGTACATGCATGCATGTACTGTACATGCACTGTACATGCATGCATGTACTGTACATGCACTGTACATGCATGCATGTACTGTACATGCACTGTACATGCATGCACTGTACATGCATGCATGTACTGTACATGCACTGTACATGCATGCATGTACTGTACATGCACTGTACATGCATGTATGCATGTACTGTACATGCATGTATGCATGTACTGTACATACTTGTACTGTACATGCACTGTACATGCATGTATGCATGTACTGTACATGTATGTATAGTACATGTATGTATGTATAGTACATGTATGTATGTATGTATGTATGTATGTGTGTATGTTTGTACCGGTATGTATGTATGTATGTACCGGTATGTATATATGTATGTATGTACCGGTATGTATGTATGTACCGGTATGTATGTAAATACCGGTATGTATGTATGTATGTACGTATGTATGGTACTGGTATGTATGTACGTATGTACATGTATGCATGTATGTACATGCATGTATGTATGTACATGCATGTATGTATGTACATGCATGTACGTATGTATGTATGTACATGTATGTATGTATGTACATACATGTATGTATGTACGTGTATGTACATGTATGTATGTACATGTATGCATGTACATGCATGCATGTACATGCACTGTACATGCATGCATGTACATGCATGCATGTACAGTACATGCACTGTACATGCATGCATGTACTGTACATGCACTGTACATGCATGCACGTACTGTACATGCACTGTACATGCATGCATGTACTGTACATGCACTGTACATGCATGCACTGTACATGCATGCATGTACTGTACATGCACTGTACATGCATGCATGTACTGTACATGCACTGTACATGCATGTATGCATGTACTGTACATGCATGTATGCATGTACTGTACATACTTGTACTGTACATGCACTGTACATGCATGTATGCATGTACTGTACATGTATGTATAGTACATGTATGTATGTATAGTACATGTATGTATGTATGTATGTATGTATGTATGTATGTATGTATGTATGTATGTATGTACATACATGTATGTATGTACAGTACATGTATGTGTGTATGTTTGTACCGGTATGTATGTATGTATGTACCGGTATGTATATATGTATGTATGTACCGGTATGTATGTATGTACCGGTATGTATGTAAATACCGGTATGTATGTATGTATGTACGTATGTATGGTACTGGTATGTATGTACGTATGTACATGTATGCATGTATGTACATGCATGTATGTATGTACATGCATGTATGTATGTACATGCATGTATGTATGTACATGCATGTACGTATGTATGTATGTACATGTATGTATGTATGTACATACATGTATGTATGTACGTGTATGTACATGTATGTATGTACATGTATGTATGTACCTGTATGTATGTATGTACATGTATGTATGTATGTACATGTATGTATGTACGTACACGTATGTACATGTATGTATGTACATGTAAGTATATACATGTATGTAAATACATGTATGTACATGTATGTACATACATGTATGTACATGTATGTATGTATGTATGTATGTATGTATGTATGTATGTATGTATGTATGTACATGTATGTATGTACGTACGTACATGTATGTACATGTATGTATGTACATGTATGTATGTATGTATGTACATACATGTATGTACATACATGTACGTACATGTATGTACATACATGTATGTACATGTATGTACATGTATGTACATGTATGTATGTATGTACATGTATGTACATGCATGTATGTATGTATGTATGTACATACATGTATGTACATGTATGCACATGTATGTATGTACATGTATGTACATGCATGTATGTATGTACATGCATGCATGTATGTATGTATGTATGTATGTATGTATGTATGTACATGCATGCATGTATGTATGTATGTATGTTTGTACATGTATGTACATGTATGTATGTATGTACGTACATGTATGTATGTACATGTATGTATGTATGTATGTATGTACAGGTATGTATGTACGTACATGTATGTACATGCATGTATGTATGTATGTTTGTACATGTATGTACATGTATGTATGTATGTATGTATGTACATGTATGTATGTACATGTATGTATGTATGTATGTATGTATGTATGTACGTACATGTATGTATGTACGTACATGTATGTACATGTATGTATGTATGTATATACATGTATGTACATGTATGTACAGTACATGTATGTACAGTACATGTATGTATGTATGTATGTACCGGTATGTATATATGTATGTACGATACTGGTATGTATGTACGTACGTACATGTATGCATGTATGTACATGCATGTATGTATGTACATGCATGTATGTATGTACATGCATGTACGTATGTATGTATGTACATGTATGTATGTATGTACATACATGTATGTATGTACGTGTATGTACATGTATGTATGTACATGTATGTATGTATGTATGTACATGTATGTATGTATGTACATGTATGTATGTACGTACATGTATGTACATGTATGTATATACATGTATGTACATACATGTACGTACATGTATGTACATACATGTATGTACATGTATGTATGTATGTATGTATGTATGTATGTACATACATGTATGTATGTACATGTATGTATGTACGTACGTACATGTATGTACATGTATGTATGTACATGTATGTATGTATGTACATACATGTATGTACATGTATGTATGTACATGTATGTATGTACATGTATGTACATGTATGTACATGTATGTACATGTATGTACATGTATGTACATGTATGTATGTATGTATGTACATGTATGTACATGCATGTATGTATGTACATGTATGTACATGCATGTATGTACGTACATGCATGTATGTATGTACATGCATGTATGTATGTACATGTATGTACATGCATGTATGTATGTACATGCATGCATGTATGTATGTACATGCATGTATGTACATATGTATGTACAGTACATGTATGTATGTATGTACCAGTATGTATATATGTATGTACGATACTGGTATGTATGTACGTATGTACATGTATGCATGTATGTACATGCATGTCTGTACATGCATGTACATGTATGCATGTATGTACATGCATGTCTGTACATGCATGTATATATGTACATGTATGCATGTATGTACATGCATGTATGTACATGCATGTATGTATGTACATGCATGTATGTACGTACATGCATGTATGTACATGCATGTATGTATGTACATGCATGCATGTATGTACATGCATGCATGTATGTATGTATGTATGTATGTATGTTTGTACATGTATGTACATGTATGTATGTATGTATGTACATGTATGTATGTACATGTATGTATGTATGTATGTACATGTATGTATGTACGTACATGTATGTATGTACGTACATGTATGTACATGTATGTATGTATGTATATACATGTATGTACATGTATATACATGTACATACATGTATGTACATACATGTATGTACATGTATGTACATACATGTATGTACATGTATGTACATACATGTATGTACATGTATGTACATACATGTATGTACATGTATGTACATACATGTATGTACATGTATGTACATACATGTATGTACATGTATGTATGTACATGTATGTACATGTATGTACATACATGTATGTACATGTATGTATGTACATGTATGTACATGTATGTACATGTATGTATGTATGTATGTACGTACATGTATGTACATGCATGTATGTATGTACATGTATGTACATGCATGTATGTATGTACATGCATGTATGTATGTATGTACATGCATGTATGTATGTACATGCATGTATGTATGTATGTATGTACATACATGCATGTATGTATGTATGTACATGTATGTACATGCATGTATGTATGTACATGCATGTACATGCATGTATGTATGTACATGCATGTATGTACATGTATGTATGTACATGCATGTATGTATGTATGTATATGTATGTATGTATGTACATGTATGTATGTATGTATGTACATGTATGTACATGTATGCATGTACATGTATGTATGCAAGTATGTATGTACCGGTATGTATGTAAATGTGACAATATTTACCTCTCCATGGCCAATGTCCATTGCTTCCAAGACATCAACACGAGACTTCCTCACTCTCTCCCTGCAAGATCGTTCTTCCTAGAAAACAAAACCGAGCTGTGACGGTCCACACAGACAAATGGTTTTATGGCATAACTTCACAAACAGGAAGTCTTACCCAAAGTATGTCCTCCTTCTCGGTCTCCTGAAGCTGGTAGAGTATCTTTGACAGCTCCTGATCCGACTCCATTTTCCCTATGATACGTTCCTTTTCTGCTTCACTCTGAGCACTCGCCAGCATGGTACAATACTGAACTGTGCGTGTGAAAAAACACAAACAATTTCAAAATATTAATTATTATTAATAATAATATATCTCCTTCACCGTCTTCATCTGAGTGTTCATCTCGTACTTCTCCAAACTGGTCTTCATCTCCTTCCTGCAAACCAGAAAAATTATTACTTTTATAATTTATTTTGAGCACAAACATCTGGATGTTCCAAAGCTTCTGAGGACAAAATTTACAATAACTTTCATCAGTGAAATTCAAAGTCAGGTGAATCTTATTTTCGGTGAGGGTCAGTTCGTTGTGCAGAAAGCTGAGAACAAAAAGGAATATAACATCATGAAAAAAAACCTTTACCTCTTCATCAGATTCAAACTGCACATTCACACCATATGTTTCATCAATGCTGTCATCTGTTAATAAATGGAAATGTCTCGTCACATTAACAGGAATAAAAATCTTAAGAGTATACAGGTAGTCCCCGACATACGAGCGAGTTCCGTCCCTAGGGGGCGCTCGTATGTCAAAAATTCATAAGTAGGATCACCAAAACAAACAAACAAAAAAATTTAATTTATTTTTTTATTTTTAGAAATGAATACATGTGCAGTACTGTACAGTCACCAAGCACTTAGCCTATCCTAACAGTTTTTAAAAATGAAGGAGTGAGTTTAATTGTCTCCCTTTCACATAAAGGGAGCTAGCTCCCTTTATGGGAATGGAGCCTGCATGGAGGAGGGAGACAATTCCACTCACTCCTTCATCTTTAAAAACTGTGTTAGGATAGGCTAAGTGCTTGGTGACTGTACAGTACTGTACATTTATCTATTTATTAAAAATATACTGTACAGTATATTTTATTTATTTATAAATAGATAAATGTACAGTACTGTACAGTCACCAAGCACTTAGCCTATCCTAACACAGTTAAGGAGTCAGTTGAATTGTCTCCCTCCTAAGCAGGCTCCATTCACATAAAGGGAGCTACTTTCACTTTATGTGAAAGGGAAACCACTCAACTCACTACTTCATCTTTAAGAACTGTGTTAGGATAGGCTAAGTGCTTGGTGACTCTACAGTACTGTACATGTATGTACAGTACTGTACATGGATTCATTTATTTAAAAAATATATATATATTTTTTTTTTTAATGAGATGCATATTCGTAAGTCCGGGACCTCGTAAGTAAGAGCGCTCGTAAGTCGGGGACTACCTGTACATAGCTGCACTATAGATATCTCCTAAATTTTCACAAGTTGGCATGAGTTGTCTAAAACGTTCAAGTGTGAGATGTTTAAGATGAATAGATAAATGAATAAGTCATTTAATAGTGATGGATTTTACTCACATCAAGCGTCACCAATAAAGGGAATTGTGCCTGCCATTCTTCAAGCTTGAAGATGCTTTTCCAAACAAGGATTTCCTGTAATAACATATTAACCAGACTTGTGGTTATAAATTAGAAAATTAAGAAAAAAACTATTTTAGTTTTACAGTTCGAATTACATTACACATGAGAATAATCACTTATTCATTACATGTCAAGCTCAGATATTTGTGTGGGTCCGAGTACAAATGCAGCTGCCAGGAAAAAGACAAAGAGGAGATATATGGATGCAGTTAGAGAGGACATGAAGGTAGTTGGAGTGAGGACAGAGGATGCAGAGGACAGTGAGGTGGAGGAGGATGACTTGCTGTGGTGACACCTGAAGGGAAAATATGAAAGAAGAAGATGCTCACCGTTTCACATCACAGGGACCCTTTGCACAGCTAACAGAAGCTAGCTAGTAGTTGAGCAGACTGATTAATGGGAGGTTTGCTGGTAGCCTGTCTGATCCGTGATCAACAAGCCAAGGGGCAGCAGAACCAAACGTTTGGTTCAGGTTGCTATTATTTTTAAAAAGTGTTTGCAGTCTGTGCGACTCACTCGTGTATCTCCTCTTAGCTTAGCTGCTAGCAACTGGGGGAAGACACCCCGCGCGCCCCCACCTTTCTTTCTCCCTGCGACAACTTAACTCTTAACTTCCACCACGGCACGCGCGAGCACAATTGCCTCAAACGAAAATTTAAAATTATATTGTGGAATATTGCCACTAGCTAGTTTTATGTTAAAAATCATTAGTTGGCTAGCTCTACCTTAGCTACACGAGCTGAGACAATACCCATATTTCTGCGAGAAATGCACACCAACATCGCCTGTTAAAAACATTTTAATACCAACTTCATACATTATGATTAAAAAAACATACTTACTGGTATCTGTTAAGACATTTCCCAAGAGAAGAGTGAAACGCGCTCAAAAATGAGGCATGCGCAATGTGCATGTGTGGTTCTGTTCTGAGCATGCGCGAGATCGAGATGTCTTCTTACCGCGATATGATACGGGATTTTGTAAATGGACAATTCAGCTTGTTGAACTAAAGCAGCAGCATTGATTGAGCTGAGCATGCATTGAGCATGCATCAGGGTAAAGCAGCTGAGTTATATTGTATAAAACAAAGACAGTTTTTTAATTATAACAAGTTTAAATTCTAAGTTGAACTTACTAAACTTACTAAAAAACTTACTAAAGTGTGTTATGTTTAAAATGACAATGCAGTAATGTTAATTAAGTTTAGCATGTGTTTATTTCATTGAACAATCCAGAGTTTACTTTTTTGAATGTACAGTAGTTGAAAGCTTTCAGCGGGAGTCAAACTCAGGTCTCGTGCTCAATGCAAACTTATTTTTGTCATTATTCTTCCATCAATCATGTTAAAAGTACAGCATAAGGTTGTAAAGTGATTTACCTTTGTATTTTGTATTTTCAAAAACCGATAAAAACTTTAGTTTTTCCAGCATTTAAATGTCATATTAACAAAATTGCTTTGTTATGGCCATTACAATATTTTTTTGTGTTTTTTACCACCATTTGTAGTTTTAACAAATATATTTGATTATTTGCACACATTTTTGTTGTACAAACAACGCAAAAAGATTGTTTGACAGTTCACAAAGGTTAACTGTGAATTTAACAAAACATTTATGCTTTCCATTTTACAGTATTTTTATGTTGTGATTTTACATAGTTTCTCCGTAAATTCTACGGACATTTCTTACAGTGTAGGGTCAATTTAGAGTCACCAATCAGCCTAACAAGCATGTTTTTTGGTCTGTGGGAGGAAACCGGAGTACCCGGAGGAAACCCACGCATGCACGGGGAGAACATGCAAACTCCACCCAGAAAGGCCCCCGGACCGGGATTTGAACCGGCAACCTTCTCGCTGAGAGGCAGCAGCTATACCAGTTGTGCCACCGTGCTGCCCAATTAGACGTTATTCATTTTATTTTACCCTGAGATGTTCAGATAATAACTGTGAGGTCATCGATTCAGTAGAAGGTCCCACAGTGGGTTCAGGACATGTTTTTAGTATGTTGTAAAACAGCAATAGACTCTTAAAACTCTGAACGCAGAACCTGACACAAAGTGGGAAAAGCTCAAAAGTATAATTTTACAAGTAGGTAAGTGTTTGAAGTGGGTTCAGTTTGGGGCCGTGTCCACTGGAAGAGAGAAACAGACGTGAGTTGGTGTTGTTTTACATCTAGACGTAAATCGTTGGCTTGTAGAGCTGGTCTTGTTTTCTTTTCTTTAAAGGGTTCTTGGAGGAGGTGACAAAGTTCAGGATGTAGAATGAATGCTGGAGACTGGGTCAGGTAAGTGAGTTCACGGGATCAAAGTGAACAGTACTAGAACCCCAAAGTTCAGTTCTGACAGAAACACTTTTTTCTTGTTATAAATTGTTTCCCCTTGAAATCTACCAGAACGGAACAAATGTAACTTCTGAATCCTCTTTATGTCTCATTATGGGTGAGGAGGACTTTGGTTCATTTATTTTAACTGAAGCGTCATCAAATCATCTCTCCTTTGATCCACTTCAGCTCTTTCTTCCGGTCTATACTTTATCTTTTATAAAACGGTGTGTGTTATAGCCCTCTGCTGTTTAACTCCCACTCGCTCCAGATGTTTGTCTCTCCTGCTCCTGAACTTTCCTCCTCTGTGAGTTTTTGGCGTCTCGTCTCTGAATCAGGTGATGCTCAAGATGAAACGAAGCACTGTGGGAATCATCTTTTTTATCTTTGTCTTCTTGTTTGCTTCTCTTTGTTTCTTCTTCTCATACTTTGTGACCATTGTTTTTGCTCCAACCTCCTTTCTTTTTAAGTGTGTGTGTGTGTGTGTT
>JBBPBX010021780.1:13923-42045 GCA_038048925.1 Garcialebias charrua | reverse complement strand
TATATATATATATACATATATACACATATATATATATATATATATATATGTTACATGCCCCAGGCATGTAATTTATTTTAGTAAGAGATCAAAATTGTTTAAAGGTTTTTTGAAGTTTTTTGTTTAAAGATTCTGAGCAGAATCTTGAGCTCTTTAGAGGTTGAGCATGAGCTGTTTAGAGGCTGTTGATTGCAGCTGGTGCTCATTAGTTGTAGGTGGAGGTAGTTGCTCTCTCTCTCTCCCTTTATTAGGTCCAAGCCACACAGCCAAGAGAGAGGTTCCAAGAAGGTGGTTCAGGTTCCAAGTGGGGTTCAGGCAAGCAGAGGAGGTCCAAGTGAGAGTGGCAGCAGGATGAGATCCATGCTGCATGAGGAGCTGAGGTTCCAGCAGCCCCAGAACCAGACGCTGATGAATGAGCAGCTGATCCAAGCAGCTGCAGCAGTCTGGGATGAAGGAGCAGCAGGCCTGATGCAGAACCAGCAGACCTGATGAAGCAGTAGCAGCAGCAGCAAAAGCAGCAGCAGTGTGAAGAGGAGCCTTGAAGCCATTTGTTTGAAGCAACAGGAGGAGGCTGTTTGATGATGTGGTTGAAACCACATGAGGAGGCCGTTTGACGAGCCGTTTGGAGCCATTTGAGGTGGCCGTTTGATGAGATGTTTGGAGCCATTTGAGGAGGCCGTTTGTGAGCCGTTTGGAGCCATTTGAGGTGGCCGTTTGATGTTGTGGTTTAACCCACTTGAGGAGGCTGTTTGAGCCATTTGAAGAGGAAGCCAAAACCTTCCGTTGTGAAGACCTGCTGCTGCATGTGTTTTGAGAGGAGGAAGCTGTTGTGAAGACCTGCTGTGCGTATGAAGAAGAGGAAGCTAAAACCTTCCGTTGTGAAGACCTGCTGCTGCATGTGTTTTGAGAGGAGGAAGCTGTTGTGAAGACCTGCTGTGCGTATGAAGAAGAGGAAGCTGAAACCTTCCGTTGTGAAGACCTGCTGCTGGCGTAAGACGCTGAAGTGTGACCTGCTGCATGTGTGAAGAAGAGGAAGTTGAAACCTTCCATTGTGACCGGCTGCTGTGTTTTGGAGAGGAGGAGGTTGAATCCCTCTGCTGTCATGAAACCTGCTGGGTGCAGAAGACTAAGAGCCGTGAGTGTCCTGCTGGACTTTGAGTTTTTTGAGTTTTTGTATTAGAGAAGCTGGTTTCTGAGAAGTCCACCTCTTAGTAAGAGATCAAAATTGTTTAAAGGTTTTAGTTTTTTGTTTAAAGATTCTGAGCAGAATCTTGAGCTAGAGGTTGAGCATGAGCTGTTTAGAGGCTGTTGATTGCAGCTGGTGCTCATTAGTTGTAGGTGGAGGTAGTTGCTCTCTCTCTCTCTCCCTTTATTAGGTCCAAGCCACACAGCCAAGAGAGAGGTTCCAAGAAGGTGGTTCAGGTTCCAAGTGGGGTTCAGGCAAGCAGAGGAGGTCCAAGTGAGAGTGGCAGCAGGAGGAGATCCATGCTGCATGAGGAGCTGAGGTTCCAGCAGCCCCAGAACCAGACGCTGATGAATGAGCAGCTGATCCAAGCAGCTGCAGCAGTCTGGGATGAAGGAGCAGCAGGCCTGATGCAGAACCAGCAGACCTGATGAAGCAGCAGCAGCAGCAGCAAAAGCAGCAGCAGTGTGAAGAGGAGCCTTGAAGCCATTTGTTTGAAGCAACAGGAGGAGGCTGTTTGATGATGTGGTTGAAACCACATGAGGAGGCCGTTTGACGAGCTGTTTGGAGCCATTTGAGGTGGCCGTTTGATGAGCTGTTTGGAGCCATTTGAGGAGGCCGTTTGTGAGCCGTTTGGAGCCATTTGAGGTGGCCGTTTGATGTTGTGGTTTAACCCACTTGAGGAGGCTGTTTGAGCCATTTGAAGAGGAAGCCAAAACCTTCCGTTGTGAAGACCTGCTGCTGCATGTGTTTTGAGAGGAGGAAGCTGTTGTGAAGACCTGCTGTGCGTATGAAGAAGAGGAAGCTAAAACCTTCCGTTGTGAAGACCTGCTGCTGCATGTGTTTTGAGAGGAGGAAGCTGTTGTGAAGACCTGCTGTGCGTATGAAGAAGAGGAAGCTGAAACCTTCCGTTGTGAAGACCTGCTGCTGGCGTAAGACGCTGAAGTGTGACCTGCTGCATGTGTGAAGAAGAGGAAGTTGAAACCTTCCATTGTGACCGGCTGCTGTGTTTTGGAGAGGAGGAGGTTGAATCCCTCTGCTGTCATGAAACCTGCTGGGTGCAGAAGACTAAGAGCCGTGAGTGTCCTGCTGGACTTTGAGTTTTTTGAGTTTTTGTATTAGAGAAGCTGGTTTTTGAGAAGTCCACCTTTTTTCTTTAATCCCTTTTTTTTTAGGACACAGACTCAGAGAGCCTAAAATAAACTATTTTTTTATTAAACATCCTTTCTGTGTCGTGTCCTTGTGTGCTACGTGCCTTCGGGTCGTAACAAGTATATATACACAGCTTCAAAATAAATTCTCACCGTGTACTAAAAAAGTTTCAGCTTCTCACTGCCAACAGTTGGTGAGAGGTGGAGTCGTCAATTTGAACCCCACCCACTGGAACCGGTACTGAAAGCATAATGGAAATACAACATGTACCGTACCAAGTAGAGTAGAGAAGGCCTGTACCGGTACTACAGGTACTAACGGAAAAGGGGCATAAGAGACCCAACGTGGGTTGGATGGAACACAGACCCTGCCGTCCCTGCACCTCGAACAAAACAGTTGGAGACATGCAAAGAGTCACAAATGGCCCAGGAAAAAGGCCCAACACCTCTGCGCTTGGAAGAGACAGAGGAAGTAAGTAGTTTGTTAGAAGATTTGAATGTTACAGAGGATGACCAACTGGATACAATGAGTGGCATTATCATTGATAATAACAAAAACATCATTGTCCAACCTGGTGGAGCGATGTGCAGCACTATCTTTTACAAAAACTCAGGGCGCACAGTTAACAACAGTAACATCAACATTGCCAAGGATGTTGACATCAAACAAATTGCTGATAGTCAACAACATCCTGAAGTTCTTGATGCTGAAAGCCAACAAGATGCTGACAGTAACCAAGATTACACAGACAGAGGTACACGTAAACAGAAACCTTTGCCAAGACCTGCAAGGCTTCTGTGTAACTATCAAAAAGGGGGTAGCTAAGAAAGCTTACCTGCCAATCACACTGGAAGGGTCCTCGCTCATGAAGCTCTCCTGGACGGCAGTGCAGACATAACTATTATGTCAGCCACACTGTTCGAGGAGCTACGCACCGCCGTTAACTGTGATAACAGGCAAATACCTCTTGTGAAAAGCGCTATTGAGCTGCAGGGCCTCGCAGAGACCAGAACAACCCTAACAGCTATAGCTATTGTTCACATGCAGATTGGCAAAATGACATTATACCACCAGGTACATGTGTCTACAGTTGACTCATTCCCATTTTTGGTTGGCCAAGATTTTATAAATCGCTTTGACGTGATTATAAATTATGGTGATCAGACAATGTAGGCCACAGTGAGCAATCCATTACCGATCGATATGCTTCCACAAGGTCATGACACTGACTGTCTATCAGTAGGTACCGCAGAAGGCACAAGGGAATCCCCAACCGAGAGCTCAAGCCTAGTAAGTCAACCTTGAAATACAGGTGAGGCAGATGAGACCCAACATTTGGACCCAACTCTGGCCCAACAAGAGAATCTCATCTGCGAGCTGAGAAAATCAGCACTCACTGAACACTACCTACCACAGGTAGTAGAAGGTGTGGAGATCTACGGATCCCACACCGATGATGCTGTACTGTCCTCTTGGACAGATAAATCGGCAATCAGCCAAGCTTTCGATGAAACCTTGGTTCAAGAACATTTGAGTCTAGGACTAATCAGAAATGACAGTTTTGGCAGACTCAAAGTGTCCCTCTTCAGTCAAGAAGTGGGAAAACACACAGAACAACAATATTGACCCGTCGTAGTCTGAACAATCAGACACACCTGTGACTGCGCCAACAGTTGTGACACTTTTCATTCATTCAACCTTTATTTATTCAGGGAATCTCATTGAGCCTCGTGGGCTCATTTACAAAAGTGACCTGCTACAAACTAAAGAATGATGAACATCAATGGTAGAATTTCCTTAAACAACAGAAAAACATAATGCCGGGTTCCTACCAAACGTGTTTCAGGCAGCCGATGCTACCACATTACATGCAAAATCTATGTGGAGGCGTGGCCAGGAGCTGCGCGTTTTGAGCATTTCAAGCAACGCGGCAGCGCGCAGCAGTTCTTTTCCAAATAAAATACCCAAAATCTGGAAATCAGCTTTTGTTCTCCCTCTGCTAAAAGGGGGTGAACCAACAAATGTCAACAACTACAGACCAATTTCAAAATTATGCATTCTTGCCAAACTGTTCGAAAGACTTGTCTGTGATCAGCTAACTGATTTCCTACAAGCAAACCATATTCTATCACAATTCCAGTCAGGATTCAGAAAACAACACAGCACCGTCACTACAGTTCTCAAAGTATTAAATGACATCATACATGCCCTGGACTGCAAACAATACTGTGTTGCCCTATTTATAGACCTGTCCAAGGCATTTGATACAGTTGATCATAGACTATTGACAAACATCCTGGAACACTCTGGTCTATCAAAACTTGCAGTCTCCTGGTTCACCAACTACCTAACTGACAGAACGCAGTCTGTTCATGTAGCCGGATCCTCCTCTACTTTCTTAGATGTTGTGAAAGGGGTGCCACAGGGTTCTGTCTTGGGTCCCATTCTTTTCTCCCTATACATAAACGATCTTTGCAGTGATCTGTCAAATGCCTCCCACCATTATTACGCAGATGACACCATCATCTATTGCTGTTCTTCCTCCCTCAGCCAAGCTTTCACCTCTCTTCAGGACGCTTTTAATATTATTCAGTCACGGCTGCAAAAACTTAGACTGGTCCTAAATGCCGACAAAAGCAAGTGCATGGTTCTTGCCAACAGAAAGCAGCAACCAGAGAACCCACCTCAAATTGGAACCCAAGAGGGAAAACAAATAGAAATGGTCTCCACCTACAAATATCTAGGTTTCAACATTGACACTGAACTGTCTTTTAAAACCCACATCTCCAAAATGGCCACTAAACTCAAACTGAAGCTAGGTTTCTTCTTCAGAAACAAATCCTGCTTCTCATGCAAAGCCAGGAGAACATTAGTAGCTGCAACATTCATGCCAATACTAGACTATGGTGACGTGCTGTACATGAGTGCTGCATCAAAATACCTACAGTCCTTAGACTCCATTTACCACGGTGCCCTTCGGTTCATTACTGACTCCAGTTATCGCACTCATCACTGTGAGCTTTACGTAAAATCTGGCTGGTCATCTCTCAGCACTCGCAGATACACTCACTGGATATCCTTCATCTACAAGACCCTCCTAAACCTAGTCCCGTCATACCTCACCTCCTTAATACAAACATCACACAGTCATTACTCCCTGCGCTCTAACGATTTAGTCCTCCTGTCAGTTCCTCCTGTCAGAACTGAACTAGGAAAAAGAGCATTCAGCTTCGCCGTCCCCTCAGCCTGGAACAACTTACAGAAAGATCTGAAACTATCAACATTCATCTCTCCTGGATCCTTTATGTCAACCGTAGTAGAAAATGTCATCAAGAAACTTGACCATTGCAGATGTTTCTAACCACTACTTATCCAATATACATGTCATTGTTGATTTTTTAACTTTATTTACCCAACCGAGGTCTGTCTGCTTGTTTTGTATATAATGTATATAGAAATCTGTCATATCCTGTTGGTTTTGAACTGTCAACATCTGTTTACTGTGATTGTAGTTTTCTTTATTTTCTTTTGATAAGTGCAAATGCCTATTGCCAATGTGACGTGTGCTGCTGACCACTTGACCAGGTCACCCTTGTAAAAGAGATCTCGATCTCAACGGGCTCTACCTGGTTAAATAAAGGTGATTGATTGATTGATTGATTGATTCCGCGCACGCCACACGTCCAAAGCAGCCGAGGCGTCGAGCAGCCAAAGTTCATTCATTTGAACTTTGGCTGCTCGACGCGTCGCAGCAACCAATCAAGAGAGCCTCCACTATGTGATGACGCAACAACAACGGGACTTTTTAAACTTAGCCCATCGAGCCTCCATGAAGAAACCAGTCTCCGGTAAGAAAATTGGTGTTTTCACAGTTGCCGCTGTCCACTCGAGCGTACGATCACCCCAAACATAAAAAAAGTTTTGATCTCAACAAAGACCTTCGGAGCTGCAGTTCGGCTCGTAGAAAACCCACTCAAGTAGTAATGAGGCTCACCTACAGTTGATTTTATCTGCTCGGTGTATGTCAAACAAAACAAACCCGACCGGAAAAGGAACCAGACGTTGCTTCCACTGCACGTCTGCAGACGCGTTCGGTGTGGTTCGGTTCTGGTGACAAGCAGCAAACACGGTGCGTTGGGAGCGTTTTGACGCATTTGGTGGGAACCTGGCATAAGAGAGAAATACAAAGTGAAATGCAAAGTATCAAAAGCTAGCAAAACACCACAAGGTAGATGTACAAAATCAAAAACAAGAACATATCTGCAATGGTTTTTGCCAGGATTCCAAAAGATTCTTAAAACCATTTAGAGACTGCAAGGCCGAGAACTTCAGATCTTTTTGTAAGATATTCCAGGAAGCAAGAGCAGAGTAGGAGAAGGCCCTTTTTCCAAGTTCAGTCCTCACTGATGGAACATTGCAGGTGATCATGTCCTGAGAGCGCACACTGTAGCTGCACTCACGTAGAGACATGTAGGAGGAGATGTATGAGGGCAGCAGACCAAGAAGTGATTTAAAGATGAAAATGTACCAGTGGAAGAGTGTGCGTGAGGATAATGATGTCCAGTTAACAAGCGAATGCAGGGTGCAGTGCTGGGTATGATAATCATAGCCAGTTATGAGTCTTAGAGCACCATGGTCAGTGTTGGGGTAGTTACACAAAACAAGTAATTAGTTACACATTACTAGTTACTTTAAAAAATGTAACATATTACACTACTTAGTTACTCAGTTCTGAAAGTAACTTAGTTACATTACTTTCGGATTACTCTAATACCTGAGATTTAACCTGTATTAATTTTTATCTTTCAATAATGACATTAGAGATCTTTTTGACACTCATTTTTAATGAAATTGTCTGTATTTTGCTCAGAATTCTTCGGAAATACGGGGACTCAACTGTTGAAATTGGTAACACTTCGTTCACTACGTACGCTGCTACAGGTTTGTTTACCTCAGCCTTTGTAGTGGTTGCCTGGCGGTGAAATTCAAGCCAAGACTGCTTAAACGGTGGCGGCATCAAACTTGCACCATCCCTCTGCGGCTCTTTAGCAACTAGCTTAGCATTAGCGTGTTGTCTTTGTAAATGCTTGTAAAGATTTGACGTCGAGTTCGAAGCAGTAGACAGTGTCTTGTTGTGGCCCAGACATAGCTTGTACACTGCTGTAATGTTCTTGTCCTTTCTCGCGACAAAAGAAAAATAATGTGAATACTTCCATCCATAAAATGACATTGCCACGTTCTCCTCCACCTCCGCCATATTGTTGTTCATTCCCGCCAATGTATGTCTATGTACCTTTAAAGATCCACTGACGTGATTTTTCTACTATTCATCAAATTGCTCAAAATATATATATATTATCATTTAAATATGTTAATTTTTGCAAACAAAATGATAAATCACTTTAATTTTGCTTTAAAAGTGATTTTGAACTTCAAGCCGTGTTTAATCATGGGAAATCCGTTTACACCTGAACGCACCATCTGTGATGTAATGTGCAGAGTGAGAGGCAGAGGGCTCCAGTCTCTTCAATAGCAGACATTTTAAAACCTGACTAATTTAGCAATCTAGGTGAAGATTTAAGCTATTTGTCTTCATTTTGGGAAGCAGAAAATAGTTTGGGTGATGGAACAAGAAACAGCAGGATCTAATTTAGATCTGATGCCGTATCAGACTTACTTTTATGTGAGCTGCTCATACCGTGACAAGCCAAGAGCTCTGCCTCAACTCTGCACATGACATCACAGATGGTGCGTTCGGGTGTAAACGGATTTCCCATGATTAAACACAGCTTGAAGTTCAAAATCACTTTTAAAGCAAAATTAAAGTGATTTATCATTTTGTTTGCAAAAACTAACATATTTAAATGATAATATATATATATTTTGAGCAATTTGATGAATAGTAGAAAAATCACGTCAGTGGATCTTTAAATGTCTATGTACGTTAACGTATGACGTTCCGACGTCATCGCGTACGTCTTTGTTTCCCCCCGTGACAGTCATGTGTCTGCTCCGTCGTCCTCCTCCCACAACTATTCTCCGAAAGGTAAAATAAATTAAAAAATTAAAAAAAATCTCCGAAAGGTCCTGATTGTAACGCAAGTAACGAATGTAAGGTTTTGTTAGTAAAATCAAAAAAGGCATTCAATACACAACAACTGGACTTTATTTGTAGCAACAAGACGTTTCATTCATCATCCGATGAGCTTTCTCAATTCGATGAGGAGACTGTGAGAGGGAGAGAGAAGTTATAAGCAAGCTGGGCCACTGGTACACACCAAACTAGGTAAATTGGAAGCTAACACACACACATACTTGGGATAACACGTGCCTGTGACCCATTCAAAGTTCAGTGTGTGAAAGCAGAGCTTACAGAAAACACACACACATCCTACTGTATGTAAATTGACAAAAACCACACTTCACACATTGATAACAGGGACCTGTCAAAGTCTTTGTTAGTCTAATTCACAAGTGAGGCTCCTCTGTTCTCATCAGGTGGGAAGCGTCTGGGAACCAGCTGCAGGGCCGCACCATAAAATACATCCAGAGGTTATTGAGATATTTAGCTAACAAACCGACAGAGTTGACAACGTCTTACAGACCTCGTGCAGTCAGTTCAGTGTGTGAAAACAGAGCTTACAGAAAACACACACACATCTTACTGTATGTAAATTGACAAGTCACACCTCACACATTAATAGCAGGGACCTGTCAAAGTCTTTGTTGGTCTAATTCACAAACGAGGCTCCTCTGTTCTCATCAGGTGTGAGACGCCTGGGAACCAAATCCAGGGCTGCACTATAAGTTTTAGAAATTTGGAATCTTAGACCTCCTCCTCTGTTTAATGATGGTTTCTCTCTTTTTACATAAATCGCCTCCTTCACACCCCTCTCAAACCACCTGTGCTCTCGGTCCAAAATATGTACATTCTGGTCCTCAAAAGAGTGTCCCTTGTCCGTCGTCTGTTCTCCTTTTTCTGTTCCTTATTGTGTTTTGTAAATTTCCTCGCTGACTTGACAAAAGCCCAGTTAGGATATCCACATGTTTGGAAAAGGAACAGAAAAACATTGAAAAATCTCTCCAAACATGTGGATATCCTAACTGGGCTTTTGTCAAGTCAGCGAGGAAATTTACAAAAGACAATAAGGAACAGAAAAAGGAGAACAGACGAAAAAACATTGTCATCCCTGATGTTACTGGACTATCAGAGAATTTCAGAAGGATTTTCAACAAACACCCCAGTACATTTCAAACCCAGCAGGACTCTCAGACAGAGGCTGGTCCACCTGAAGGACAAGATACCCACACACAAACAGAGTGGTGTAGTGTATGCAGTTCAGTGCAGCGAGGACTGTCCAGACCTATACATTGGAGAAACTAAACAGCCCATCCACAGAAGAATGTCCCAACACAAGAGAGCCTCCTCCTCTGGACAAAACTCAGCTGTTCACCTCCACTTCATTAGCCTGGTTGAAACCATACCCTGTCCTTCACTTCGCTTCAGACAAGGGTCTGGGACCTGTCCATTGACAAACGATTCTTGCTGGAGGCGTGGGCTCTACTGATGGCTGCTCCCCTGTGGTCTGAACTTGACTTCAGCTCCGCCTCCTGCTGAATTTTCTCTCGCTCCGTTGTATATTCTGTGTTTATAATATATGATAATAAAACGTCCTAATAAAATAAAACCATGGAGCGCTGGTCCAACACACCAGAAGACCAGGAAATCTGATGGGACTCGGGCAGCAACTTAAAACCTGACTTTAATTCTCTCGTGACAACCTGAGACGTTTCCTTGTTCAGCGGAGGGAGAGGAGGAGGAGGGAGCGAACACTTGACTTTTGGGAAAAAAACAAAAGAAAACTCCAGATAAGGGATTAAGAAGGGGAAATTAATAAATTTGTGTCACATATAAAACAGTCATGCATCGCTTTGAATGAGAACATGCGGCTGCGAGCTGGGACAGGTGGGGGCATTTCCGTGTTCAGCGGAGGGAGAGGAGGAGAAGGAGGAGGAGGAGGGAGCGAACACTTGACTTTTGGCCAAAAAAACAAAAGAAAACTCCAGATAAGGGATTAAGAAGGGGAAATTAATACATTTTGTGTCATTTATACAACAGTCCTCGATGCAGGACTCCTGCATCGCTTTGAATGAGAACATGCGCTGCGAGCTGGCTGCGCTGGGACAGGTGGGGGCGTGGGTTAGGGTCCAAAACTCCGTCCCTTCTGTTCTCTGATTGGTCCGAACAAAAGTCTACCGGAGAAATGGTTGTTAATGGGAGAAGTCCCAGACTGTGCAGTGAAGGGAAATGAGAATTGAGCGGAGCTGTGCAGGAGGGCGAGGGCCAGGCTACCACTTCATGGACAAGGGACACTCTTTTGAGGACCAGAATGTACATATTTTGGACCGAGACAGGGCTGGACTGGGACAAAAAATCGGCCCGGGCATTTTGAGCAGAGTGGCCCACAGTGATGGCATAGTTACATTGAAAAAGTAACTTAGTTAAGTAACTGATTAGTCCTTGGGAAAAGTAACTTAGTTAAGTTACTGATTACTTGATTTGGAAAGTAACTAAGTTAGATTACTAAGTTAATTTATTAGTTACTTTCAGCAGCTGCTAACAAGAACCCTCTGTCACAATACATAAAAAATTTAAATGTTTTAATAAAATAATTACCAATTAAAAATATTCAAAAAACATAATGGTCTTTCTTGACTTTATTAAACATAAATACTTTTGATAAAAAATAAGGTATTTCTTGATTTCAATATCATAAATGAAGGTTGAATGAATAAAGAAATACTTGCTTTATATAAAAAATAGTGTCTTTACTTCACTAAACAAATAATATGTTTACAAAAAAGACTTATAAAATGATTATTTTGAAAATGTTTCAAGTGAACAATACGTTTGTATAGGCCAACTCTTTCAGGGATGAAGATGTTCACATCCTTGATAGAGAGGAACGATGGTTTGAGAGAGGAGTAAAGGAGGCCATCTTTGTGAAAAGAAACCGTCCATCATTAAACAGAGGTGGAGGCCTCCGGGTTCAACTGTCCCCCTCTTACAATGCTGTTGTTGCTAGTATCACTCAGCCCTCTGTGAATAGCAAACAACCATCAGGGTGCTAATGATCCATTGTTAGGCTGATGGTCCTCCTTGCTCATGTGAGCAGCTGGTTTCAGCTGTCATCAACAAACTGGTTGATCCACTGTGAGTCAAGTCAAGTCTATTTTATTTATATAGCACAGTTAAAACAGATAAACTGTTATCAAGGTGCTTCACACACACAACACAAAAGAGGTTTAAAAATGTACAGAACAGTATCACACACCAATGGTAAAAATTATGATATTAACAGCGGTAAAAGTATAATAAAAATGTATAAGAGCAATATTAAAATGAAAACACAGTAAAAAAAAATATATACACTACGTCAGCTCACACAGTTTGAAATAATAGAGAAAAGATGATTTTTTTAGCAGGGATTTGAACATGTGAAGGGAGGAGGCCTGTCTAATGTTGGGGGGCAGGTTGTTCCAGAGTTTCCACAGTGAGAGGGTGATATTTATAAGACTGAGCTGAATACAGCACCTCAGACTGAGGAAGTCTTTCTGATGAAAGATGAAACGTTTCTACAATTGTTTTGTTTTGTTTTTTGAATGTCCAGAGGCCCAGACATAGTTTTTTTTTTAGATTTTTACCTGGATTATTGAGCATGCATCAGGGTCATCAGCACAGACTCCTTAGCTCCTTAGCTGCATGTGGATTTCCTTGAAGAGGAAGAACAGCTGCTAACTTCTGGAAATAACACACAAAGAGGTAAAAAAAGTTAATAAGATTATAATTTTAAATTAAAAAGGTAATAGTACAGTAATAGTAAAAGAACAATACCTCTTTTTGAGCAGTTGAGGTGGTTGAATCTCTCATCATCTCTCATCATCAGGGCTCCAGGACATGCTGACACTATCAGTCTGAGTTTTTTCATAAAGTGCTGAAGTGTTGACGTGATGGAAGACGTCTTAGCAGCGTTTAGTAAAGCCTGCACATCAACAACATTTCAGACATGATTCAGAGATCATTAAAAACTCCTATTTGTGTTATTGATCTGGAATGATTTGAATTACCTGAGAAAAGTTGCAGCTGCTGATCGGTGTTTACAAGCTGTTTTCTTCGTTCACGTTCGGATGATGTGGTTAGTCCGTTCAAGTGACGTGTTGCTGCTGCAGGTCTTGTGAAACAGCGTGCACAGCTTTTGAATTTGCGCTGGTCTTTTAACAACAAAACAGGAGACCGCAACAACATGCTAATAATGCTAAGTGCTAACGCGTGCTGCAACTTGATGCCGTGCTGAAACTTTTAGGTCGCATAGGAGCAGACGTCACGTCACTCCTTGAGTCCTGTCTCGTCCTCCTCTCAGCTGCAGGTAGGAGGAGTAAAGGGAAGGGGCTGGTCGGAAGAGTGCTGAGAGATTTCATTGGATTAGCTCGATGTCGTTCAAGAAAATCAACCAATCGGCCGTCGCGATTGACAAAAAAAATAGCTATAATTTATTTTTTTGGTTCATGAGTGACAGGACCGCCCGGGCGGCCCATAAATCACATAAATCACCGACAGCCCACCGGGAATTTGCCCAGTATGCCCGAATGGCCAGTCCAGCACTGGACCGAGAGCACCAGGTGGTTTGAGAAGGGTGTGAAGGAGGCGATTTATGTAAAAAGAGAGAAACCATCGTTAAACAAAGGAGGAGGTCTAAGATTCCAAATTTCTAAAACTTATAGTGCAGCCCTGGATTTGGTTCCCAGGCGTCTCACACCTGATGAGAACAGAGGAGCCTCGTTTGTGAATTAGACCAACAAAGACTTTGACAGGTCCCTGCTATTAATGTGTGAGGTGTGACTTGTCAATTTACATACAGTAAGATGTGTGTGTGTTTTCTGTAAGCTCTGTTTTCACACACTGAACTGACTGCACGAGGTCTGTAAGACGTTGTCAACTCTGTCGGTTTGTTAGCTAAATATCTCAATAACCTCTGGATGTATTTTATGGTGCGGCCCTGCAGCTGGTTCCCAGACCCTTCCCACCTGATGAGAACATAGGAGCCTCACTTGTGAATTAGACTAACAAAGACTTTGACAGGTCCCTGTTATCAATGTGTGAAGTGTGGTTTTTGTCAATTTACATACTGTAGGATGTGTGTGTGTTTTCTGTAAGCTCTGCTTTCACACACTGAACTTTGAATGGGTCACAGGCACGTGTTATCCCAAGTATGTGTGTGTGTTAGCTTCCAATTTACCTAGTTTGGTGTGTACCAGTGGCCCAGCTTGCTTATAACTTCTCTCTCCCTCTCACAGTCTCCTCATCGAATTGAGAAAGCTCATCGGATGATGAGCGAAACGTCTTGTTGCTACAAATAAAGTCCAGTTGTTCTGTATTGAACGCCTTTTTTGATTTTATCATGTCCTGGACGACTGAGAATCTTCACCAGCGTTTTGTTAGTAACTGTAATATATTACAGGAATTTTCAAAGTAGTGCGTTTGTCAAGACTGAGTTTTTGAGTTTCACTAATAAACCGAACACTGGAAAAGTTTTAACAATTTTATTGAGAAACAGGAAGCTGGAATGGGTCCTGATCGTCACCGGTAACTTGAGTTCTGCACAAGAGATTATAATATTAGTGACAGGATTTGAACAGGTAGATGTTTTTATCTTTAATAAAAACACTAACCTTTTTAGGCTGTTTTTGATCGGAAGGGAATTCCTTGATGACGTGGGCCGGTGGTGACGTAGTCCGGCTTTACTTCCTTGTTTACGTTGATGCTTCGTGCGGACTTTCACACGAAGGGGGTTTTCCTTGGTTCGAAGCGAGGTCATACACAGGTTGGCAGAGAGGCGAATAATGTTGAAAGAGGCAGGCTTTACTCGTGGTCGTGAAAGGCAGTCTTGGGTTCGTTTCCGTGAGGCAGATGGCTGAACAGGTCCGATAAGGGGAGAGGCAGGAGGGCGAAGTCCAGTAGCGTGTGCAGGGATCAAAACCAGGGAAGCAGAGTCCGAGACAGTACCAATAGGGGCTGAGGCGAGAGACGTGAGACCAAAAAAACCAAAACAGAGTCGTAGCAAGCAAGACAGGACAAGACATGGGCGCTGGATAATTACTAGGCAAAACCGTTCCTAAATCTGGCAAGGAATGACTGCGGACGTGGAGCTTAAATACAGGAAGAAACAGGTGAGTGCAATGATCGTTAATGAGGCATTGGGCATGAGGGCGGAGGGATCTGTGAACATGACATGATAAACTATGAATATAACAATAACTTATGGCAGACTATGGATCATGACATGATAAACTATGAATATAACAATAACTTATGGCAGACAGAACGTGGATCATGACAGTGCCCCCTACCTAAGGTCCGGCTCCTGACGGACCACCAGGTTGATCAGGGTGATCTCAGTGGAACCGGGTGATGAGCGGCTTGTCCAAGACGTGGCGAGCAGGCACCCATGAACGTTCCCCAGGGCCAGATTTAATGTCAAGACTGAGTTTTTGAGTTTCACTAATAAACCGAACACTGGAAAAGTTTTAACAATTTTATTGAGAAACAGGAAGCTGGAATGGGTCCTGATCATCACCGGTAACTTGAGTTCTGCACAAGAGATTATAATATTAGTGACAGGATTTGAACAGGTAGATGTTTTTATCTTTAATAAAAACACTAACCTTTTTAGGCTGTTTTTGATCGGAAGGGAATTCCTTGATGACGTGAGCCGGTGGTGACGTAGTCCAGCTTTACTTCCTTGTTTACGTTGATGCTTCGTGCGGACTTTCACACGAAGGGGGTTTTCCTTGGTTCGAAGCGAGGTCATACACAGGTTGGCAGAGAGGCGAATAATGTTGAAAGAGGCAGGCTTTACTCGTGGTCGTGAAAGGCAGTCTTGGGTTCGTTTCCGTGAGGCAGATGGCTGAACAGGTCCGATAAGGGGAGAGGCAGGAGGGCGAAGTCCAGTAGCGTGTGCAGGGATCAAAACCAGGGAAGCAGAGTCCGAGACAGTACCAATAGGGGCTGAGGCGAGAGACGTGAGACCAAAAAAACCAAAACAGAGTCGTAGCTAGCAAGACAGGACAAGACATGGGCGCTGGATAACTACTAGGCAAAACCGTTCCTAAATCTGGCAAGGAATGACTGCGGACGTGGAGCTTAAATACAGGAAGAAACAGGTGAGTGCAATGATCGTTAATGAGGCATTGGGCATGAGGGCGGAGGGATCTGTGAACATGACATGATAAACTATGAATATAACAATAACTTATGGCAGACTATGGATCATGACATGATAAACTATGAATATAACATATGGCAGACAGAACGTGGATCATGACAGCGTTACACTACTACTTTTTACACTACTAACTATTTGATACCTGGACTATTGAGAATTAACTTTCTTGTTACACTACTACGTTACTGAAAAATGTAATGTAATTACTGTAACGCGTTACACCCAACACTGACCATGGTAGACAACATCCAACATCCGCAGGGTGCTTGTAGGAGCATTCATGTAGATAATGTCACCGTAATCAATGGAGGGGAGGAAAGTCACAGATACAAGGTGTTTCCTAACATTCAGTGTTAGACATGATCTGTTTCTGAAAAAGAAACCCAGTTTAACTTTCAGTTGCTTTACTAGGTTTTCCACGTGGAGTTTAAAAGAGAGATGCGAATCAACCAGGATACCCAAATATTTATAGGAATCAGCAAACTCAATAGGGACACCATTTGAGGATAAAATCAGAGGAAGAACTGCTGGGACCCTGATGCATGCTCAATAATCCAGGTAAAAAAATCTAAAAAAGCTAAGTCTGGTCCTCTGGACATTCAAAAAACCAAACAAAGCAAAGCAACAACAAAAAAAAAAAAACTGGTGGGAACAACTTCCTATTTGAAGTTGGGCAAACCTGTGTGGCAAGATGGCGCCAGTGTGTTGGGCGTCTCGTCTGCCACTCTGTCTTTTTTTATTATTTTTGTTCCTCTGCTTTTATGATGTGGACTCTCTACTGGTGTATGATCGCCAAACCCTTTTTGGGCTTCGTCTGCCTGCTGCTAATATTTTACATCATCACGAGAAGCACGATTCTTTGCCCCCGCTGTTGGCCGGAGTTCCATCATACCTGTGCCGGGTACCACACCCCCCTCGCCGGAGAAGACGTCACAGGCGTCGAGGTAAACGCGGTGGGCTCTTGGTGAAGCTGAGGACCGTTTTGGCAAGTTCGCCGGGAGTATTCCTGTCCCAGATTGGATCATTTCCTGGTCTGCATGCTTCGCGGCGCTCCTTGGACCCGATTGATTCCTGGCTGGTACCTGTTGTCGACTCGGATCAAAACTTCTTTCCTCCACGTCTCACTCCTCCACATCTGCGCTGGCGAAGTGCCGACCTTGGAAATCTGCAACACTTTGCTCGGATTAATTCTCCTGCTGCATCGTCAGAACCAGTTCCTATCCGGATGGGTCTGGTAAACGCGAGATCTGTTGCAAACAAAACTTTTATTCTGAAGGATTTTTTTTCGTCTCAGGGTTTGGACTTTCTCTCCGTGACGGAATCTTGGATTTCTTCTGGTGAGTCCAGTGTTTTCTCAGAACTTTTACCCCATGGTTGCTCATATTTTAATACCCCAAGGCTCTCGGGCCGTGGAGGAGGTTTAGCTGTCATTTATAAATCTTGTTTTGACTGTAAGCAGTTGTCCCCCCCGACTGCTTTTTCTTCGTTTGAACTGAGCATGTTTGAGCTCGGCTGCACTCCTCCACTTTTGTGCGCAGTCATATATAGGGCTCCCAAGTACAATAAGGATTTCATACGGGACTTTTCTGATTTTTTGAGTGATTACATGTCCAAATATGAGCAAATTTTATTTTTAGGAGACTTTAATATCCCGGTGTGCAGCCCTGGAAAGCCGCTGGTGAAGGATTTTTTAGATTTAGTGGATGCATTTGGTCTCACTCAATCAGTGAAGGGCCCAACGCATGAACGTAAACACACCCTCGACCTTGTCTTATCTTATGGATTGTCTATTTTAAACTTGGTAATTGGTGATGCATTGTTTTCCGACCATATGCCAGTTTTATTTGATTTTATTCCTGTTTCTAAAGCTGTTAAACCCTGTGCTCCTGCTCGAAGCTGCCGTGTTTTTAACTCATCCACTGCTGCTCATTTTTCCACTGCCTTTAATAGTTTAAATTCACAGCTCTCTGTGTCTCTCAGCACTGAGGAGTTTTCACTACATTTTGATTCTTTATGCAACACTATTCTGAATGATGTGGCCCCAATTAAAATTAGGCGTTCAAAGCCTAAATCTGACCCGTGGTTGAGTGACCACACCCGTGCCATTAGGCAGGTATGCAGGAAAAATGAACGCAAGTGGAGAAAGGATGGTCTCCAAGTCTCATTTGATATGGTGAGAGAGAGTTGGCGTCGCTATCAACAAGCTGTAAAAACAGCCAGAGCCAAATATTTCTCTGACATTATTGTTGCCAACTCTCACAACCCCCGTGTTCTTTATGATACAATCAACACGGTCCTAAATTCACATGAACCGGTTCCTATTGAAGCATCTAAAGAACTTTGTGATAAGTTCCTTCAATTTTTTTTGGACAAGGTTACGAACACGAGGGCTTGTATTTCTTTTCCTTCCCATGACCCTTCCATCCTGGTCCCCTGTCCTGCACTTTTTGATCATCTGGAGCCTATTTCTCTCTCCTACCTAGAGAAAATTGTCACCAGTATGAAACCATCAGGTTCCCCCCTTGATGTTGTACCTCCTTGTTTTCTTAAGGAGGTATTTTCTACAGTTGGCTCTTTTGTTCTAAATTTGATCAATAGCAGCTTAATGTTTAGCGTGGTGCCAGGCAATTTTAGACATGCTGTGGTTCAGCCATTATTGAAAAAACCTGGCCTTGATCCTACCTCTTTGTCCAACTTTAGGCCAATTTCAAAGTTACCTTTTATTTCAAAAATATTGGAAAAAGTTGTTTACACCCAGCTGAAGGACTTTTTGGATGAATTTAAAATTTTGGAGGTCTTCCAGTCTGGTTTTAAAACCTACCATAGCACTGAATCTGCTCTTTTAAGGGTTTTTAATGATATATTTTTATCGCTGGATTCTGGAAACTGTGTTTTACTTGTGCTTTTAGATTTAACAGCTGCTTTTGACACAGTCGACCATGAAATTCTTATCGCCAGATTGGAGCAATGGGTGGGCATCACTGGCTCAGCTCTGCAGTGGTTTAGGTCCTACCTTTCAAATCGAAGTTTCAGTGTGAAGATTGATAATTTTACCTCTGCATCTGCTGCCCTCCCCTGGGGTGTACCCCAGGGATCTATCCTTGGTCCTCTGCTCTTCTCACTTTACCTTCTGCCACTCGGCTCTATTTTCAGGAAACATGGTGTGCAGTTTCATTTGTATGCGGATGACTGTCAAGTCTATTTTCCTGTAAAACAAAATGGCTCCACGCAGTCTCTTCTGGACTGTCTTGGTGACATTAGAGGGTGGATGGCGCTTAATTTCCTTCATTTTAATGATAAAAAGACCGAGGTTATGGTCTTTAGATCTAGTGCTCCTGACAGTCCCACCACTTTTGATTTTTCCTCTTTGGCCCCATATGAAAAGTCGATTGTGACAAATCTAGGAGTGAAAATTGACCCCTGCCTGAAACTGGACTGTCACATCAACAGCATGGTTAAATCCTCGTTCTTTCATCTGAGGCGCCTGTCAAAAATCAAGCCCCTCCTTTCTAGACGCCACTTAGAGACCGTAATCCACGCTTTTATTACTTCACGCCTGGATTATTGTAACTCTCTTCTGATTGGAGTAAATAAGGCCTCGCTTTCTCGGTTGCAGCTGGTACAAAATGCTGCTGCACGATTTTTGACTGGTACAGGCAGACGTGAGCACATCACTCCAGTTTTAATGTCCCTTCATTGGCTTCCTGTCCAGTTTCGAATCCATTTTAAAGTTTTATTGTTTGTTTTTAAGTCTTTGAACGGTTTTAGTCCCTGTTATCTGTCTGAACTGCTTCAACTTTATGTGCCATCACGTGCTCTCAGATCCGCTGACCAGATGCTTTTAGCAGTCCCAAAAACCTTTTATAAGACCAGAGGAGACAGAGCATTTTCAGCTCTGGCTCCTAAATTGTGGAACGAGCTGCCACTGAAGGTCAGGCAGGCCCCATCAATATCTGTTTTTAAAACTCGTTTAAAAACACATATGTTTTCATTGGCTTTTAAACCAGAATGAGTTCACATCTCTGTTTTAGTGTTGTATTATTTTACTTGTGATGTACCGATATTTATATGATTGAGATTGATTGTTTTTATTGTTTTGTGCTTGTTTTTATTCTTGTACAGCACTTCGGACGGCTGCTGCTGTATTTTTAAGTGCTTTATAAATAAACTGGTATGGTATGGTATGGTATGAAAATCAGCATTTAGGACAAGTTTGAGACAGAACAAATCTGACTGGATGATGTCAAAAGCGGATTGCAAAAGCTGGAAAGCCTTAGCAACTGTTTTAGCTCAACAGTAAACAACTGTGTCATCAGCATAGAAATGTAAGGATGCATCAGGGATGCTCTGACCTACATTACCTATGTAGATTGTAAAGAGGGTTGGTCCTAAGACTGAGCATTGTGGTACATCATTTTTAATTGTTAAATAACTGGAAGAAGTACCGTTATGTTGAACACATTGCCACCGATCGGAAAGATAGTTAGAAAACCAACCAATGGTGTGATCTGAGATTTCTGAGAGCTTATGACACAAGATGTTATGATCCACAGTGTCAAAAGCTTTAGACATGTCTAAGAAAAGTGCAGCACAATAATCCTTAGCATCCAATGCTTCAACGTCATTAAGAACCTTCAGTGAAGCAGTTGTTGTGCTATGTTGTTTCCTGAAAACAGATTGATGGAAAGGTAAGTTGTTAACTGAGTCCAGGTAATTTTTGATTTAAGAGTTTATCAGTTTAGTTAACGAGAAGTTGTGATGAGAGGTCAGATGATTGGGGGATGCCTGAGAGAGACTTGATGGCTTTCCAGAATTTTTTTTTTCTAAGTGGCTTTGATCAACTGCTAAGTTCATGGCAAAAGCCAACACAGACATGGTCCTGTTTTTAGTATTTTATATTGCTCCATCATGTAGCTGGTTTTGTTTCTTCTTTTTTTAAACATAATTTCTTCAATGTACTTTTCATTTTATATGCTTTTTTTGATTGTCTACTGTTGTCTGTACCTCATCTGTGTTGTTTGTTTAAAACATGTATCTCTTGTAAAAGAGTCCTCGAGTCTCAATGCGACTAACCTGTATAAATAAAGGTTTAACTGAATTGAATTGAACATTAAGGGTATAACAGGAGCTTGGCACTCTGAGAGAAGTATTGGGGGAAGTAGGTGTGTCCGTTCCATCCGTCCGTTCGTCTGTCCGTCCATCCATCTAGAACCTGCAACCTTTTAGCAAAATGGTTACTACTGTGAACTTTGAGTGGTACAATCAAAACAGGAACTGAGAACTGATAAAGTGGACGTCACTTCAACAATTGGCTGATGCTCTGAGATTATGTCATACCTTTAAAAATGTTTCAGACTATTTAATTTATTGTAACACACTTAGCTTTTAGATTTTTAAATATTTCAAATGTAATTTTTTTTTAGGCTTCACTATTTCCCTAGCCACAACTCATCATCAAGATAATATTTTAGGCTGAGTTTCTACTGGGGGTTACATCAGTGCAAGTTCACAAATTGTAGACAAAACAAGAATCACCATGACTGCCCTCGCAGTAATTCTTGGAATATTTTGTTAACCTTCCACTTGTAAATTCATAAAATATTAAAAACAACAGCTGGACTTCTATACTTCTATTCTGTAGTTAAATATATTTTAATTCCCATACAGGAGGTTTTCCAGATTCAAAAATCTCTGGAGAGTGTGGAGTTCCAAGCTTTCTATAACTGCATGAGAGGCTCAGTTATGTATCCTAGATTCACATGCTGTAAGGATGTGTCTCCCTCTGGTGGTCGTCTCCTTGTCTTGCATGTTGTCTGTCTCAGGTGTGTTGTCTCAGGTGTGTATGATTTAGGTAATTAGTCTATGTATTTAAGTTTGCATTTGTGTGAATGTCTGTGTTGGGACTGTCGGGGTGTTCTGGACACCAGGGAGACTCGAGTGGCGGATTGTTTCTTCATGGAAGCTTTTGGAGTGGATTAAAAACCTGTTCAAGTAGGAGCTGGACATTTGGCGGTTTGCTTGAACTGAGCATTGACTGCAGCTCCATGGATTCCTCCTCAGGAGGAAGTGGTGGAGATGAATGGAAGGAGCCGAAAGCATATTCCTCCACCTCAGAAGGAGATAGTGGAGAAGAAATGGACTGGGTTAAGGTGCAGTCAGCTAAAATTAAGGGTCAGCTAAGAAAAGCAAGAGATAGGAGTTGGTCACAAGGCAGTGATGACAAGGTCAAAGTGAACAAAAAGTCTAAAAATATTCCCAATCGTGCCAATCAAACACAGGTGGCAGCAATACCAGATGAGATGTTGAAGGTGATAATTGAATTTAAGCAGGAGGGGCGTTGCTCTCACCCTCTTAAGTTGACAAGAGGAATTGAGGAGATAATCGGGGCTGTAAAGTTGGCCAAAATTTTAAACAGCAGAAAAGTACTCATCCTTGCAAATTCCACAAAACAGCTGGAGAAAATACTGAAACTTACTTCTTTTATGGGAGAAGATGTTACTCCATATATCCCAGGGTCCAGGATCAAACTGAGAGGTGTGATATCTAGAGTGCCTGTGGATATAAGTACCGAGGAACTCAAACAAGAGCTTAAAGGGGGGAATGTGACGGATGTAATCAGGATTAAGACAAAAAAAGGGGGAGTTGTTTCAGATTCCATGTCTGTTATTTTGCATTTTGAAACATCTGTGCCTGCCTGTGTGCAATTGGGATACATCAACTTTAGGGTCAGAGAATATATTCCCAACCCGATCAGATGCTACTTGTGTCAAAGAATGGGGCACGTGGCAAGAGAGTGCAGGGGTACACTCAGGTGTGCTAGGTGTGGCGGTCCCCATGAATATGGCAAGTGCGATGAAGGCTCAAAAGTTCAGTGTTGCAATTGCGGAGGTGCACATAGTGCTGCGTTTGGGGGTTGTTTGGTCCAGAAGGAGGCCAGAGAAGCATTGAAGATTAAGACCTTGGAGAAAATTACTTATGCGGAAGCATTAATGAAGGTTAGGACCGTAGAGCCGACAGCCATGAGAAAGGACAATGTGCAGGGATGCTCAGAAATGACTGCGATTAGACCACTGAACCTTCCTACTTTGACCCCCTTGGTGGAACAAAAAGCTTGCTCTCACAAATGCATAGTAGATAATAAGTCCATGTTAGTGGAAAAAGAACAGTTTGTGGCATTCATATGTCATATAGTTAATGTAACGACGCAAATGAAAAAGAAAAGCGATAAAATACAGACTATCGTAGCAGCAGCAGGTAGATTCTTGGACATAACGGACATTCAGGCAGAACATATACATACCCTGTTAAATTCAGTCGAATCCTCAGGTAACGGTCAAGGGAAAGCAAAAGGAGCAGAACAACATATGGAACCTGAAATAGCAGAACACCAACTGGCCAATAAACCACAAAAGAAAAAGCAGACCAGCAAATAGAAAATGTTGCAGCAGAATAATGGCTGTAAGAAAAGAAAAAAAAAAGAAAAGAAAAAAGAAACCCTCAAGTTCAAGGAAATTAGTTGATTAGGACTCTTGGTAGTGTGACGATGAGATTGGTTATTGTGGTTTTATTGCGTAAAGCCTCAGGAAATAGAGGGTGTCAGGCTATATTTCGTGTTTTTTTTTTTTTTTACAGTGTAGCTTGTATGATAAGATATAAGAGGAAACATATTTTTTATTTTATTTTTATTTTATTTTTTGTCGTGTGGTCCACACTCCATATCAGTTGGTGGCGGTAATGCACCTCGTTGTTTGCCAACCGCCATAAAACTCCACTAAGAAGAAGAAGAAGAAGAATGTCTGTGTCGGGCCATTCATCTTCCTACCCTGGTGTGTCGTGTTCTTTGCAGCTCCTTGGTTTTTGTGAGTACAACTCCTCATGTTGAAGTTTTTGTATTAAGCCACAGTTGAGCTTTTGAGTTTTTGTTATTAAAGTATTTTTGACTTTTTCCTCGTGTCTCTGAGTGTCCGTCTGCACTAATGGACTCACCCCCTCCCACACCACGCTGGATCATAACAGTAATGGCCCGACCATAAACAGTGAGTCCAGCGGGCGGTACTTCCAGAGGCAGAAGGTGACGGTTTCCGCTCAAAGGGAGCAGCCGTCACAAACGTGGTCCCTGCAGTTGCAGTCCCTGTGGCCGTTCTTATGCAGCCTGCTGCAGTCTCCGTAGTTTTTCCACCTCCTGCAGTCTGTTTTCATTCAGTACATGGATCACACCCAGTTCAGACTTTATTTTTCTCACTTGCCCGTTCTGTTTTTTCCTCGCCGTCTGGTGCCGGAGCGCGCCGCTGAGGTTTCGCCGTCTGCAGAGGTCCTGCGCCGCTGTTCACCTCTTCACCTTCCAGGGGGTCCCCGCGCCGATGATGACGCCTCTACTGTTCTTCGGAGGGTCTCCGCGCTGGGGACGCCTCTGCTTCGTGGGTGTTCGCGCCGCTGATGCCTCGGCGTCTAAAGGGGGTTCACGCGCTGACGACGCCTCTACTCTCTTCGGAGGGTCCTCACGCCGCTGAAGCCTCGACGTCTGCAGGGGTTTCCCGCGCCAGGTGACGCCTCTACTGTCTTCGGAGGGTCCTCGCGCCGGTGACATCACTGCTGCAGAGGGTCCTCGCTCTTCCGACGCCTCCGCATCGATGGAGGGTCCCCACATCGATGACGTCTCCACGTCCGATGACGTCACTACGTCCAATGTCCGATGACGTCACTACGTCCGTTGACGTTTCTACGTTTTGACGCTTGTTAGTTTTCTGGGTTTGGTACTTTGTTTAAGTCTGGTTTTTGTATGTTTTTGCTTTGTGTTTAGCTTTTTGTCCCTTGTCCTGTTCCCCTGTCCCTGTGTTCTCCTTCGTGCCCGCCCTGGTTGTTGGGGGTGTTCCTTGGGGACGCCTGGGGGCGTCTTTGAGGGGGAGGTACTGTAAGGATGTGGCTCCCTCTGGTGGTCGTCTCCTTGTCTTGCATGTTGTCTGTCTCAGGTGTGTTGTCTCAGGTGTGTATGATTTAGGTAATTAGTCTGTGTATTTAAGTTTGCATTTGTGTGAATGTCTGTGTCGGGCCATTCATCTTCCTACCCTGGTGTGTCGTGTTCTTTGCAGCTCCTTGGTTTTTGTGAGTACAACTCCTCATGTTGAAGTTTTTGTATTAAGCCACAGTTGAGCTTTTGAGTTTTTGTTATTAAAGTATTTTTGACTTTTTCCTCGTGTCTCTGAGTGTCCGTCTGCACTAATGGACTCACCCCCTCCCACACCACGCTGGATCATAACACATGCAATCTTGTAAATTCTATTAATTACTGCCTCACAAACAAAGGGCCAAGCTGAGTGCCGCTGGCCATCAGGAATCTAAGACATTGGACCTAGTTTCCCCTCAGGGCTCCCCTCAGGGCTGTGCTGCTCACATATGACTGTACACCTACCCATCAAGGCTGTCATATTGTAAAGATTGCAGACGATACAGCAGTAGTTGGAGGCATCAAAAACAACAATGATTCAACAATGATAACGGGCGACCGTGGTGTAGTGGTAATGGCAGTCGACCCCTGATCGGAAGGTTGGAGGTTCAAATCCCGCATCCGCCCACCATGTGTTGATGTGTCCCTGGGCAAGACACTTAACCCCGAGTTGCTCCTGGTAGGTCTGGATGGCGCCTTGCAAGGCAGGCTACCACTACCGGTGTATGAATGTCTGAATGAATGGGTGGATGGCTGGTATTGTAAAGCACTTTGGGGCTCCTCACTGGGGGCTGGAAAGCGCTATATAAATAAGCTCCATTTACCATTTACCATTTACCATTCCAGCTACAGGCAGGAGGTGGAACACCTTGAGAGCTGGTGCAGGGAGAACAACCTTCACGTCAATCTGAAGAAGACGAAGGAGATGGTCATGGATTTCAGATGGAACAAACACACCTACTTCCCCCACATATAGGATGATCTGCATTGGAAGTGGTCTCCAGCTACAAGTACTTGGGTGTGCACCATAATGACAACCTAAGCTGGGGCAACAACACTACCAGCCTGATCAAGAAAGCTCATCAGGCGGCTGAGGCGAGCTGGTCTGGGAAGCTCAGTCCTCACCTCCTTCTACAGGTGTGCAGTGGAGAGCATCCTGTGCTTCAGCATCAACGTGTGGCATGGAGGCTGCACAGCTGCAGAAAAAAAGCTTTGCAGAGAGTGGTGAAGGCTGCACAGAAGTCTTTTGGAGTCAGCCTACCCACCATCACAGACCTCTACACCTCCAGATGCAGGAAGAAAGCCACATGCATCAGGAAGGAATCCCACTCACCTAGCACAAACACTTTTGCCCCGCTCCCCTCAGGCATTAGGTTGAGGAGCATTAAGTGTAGGAACCACTATACTGTACTGAGGAACAGCTTTGACCCTGAAGCTGTTAGACAAAAAAATCCCTAATCACTTTTTTTTAAATCACTGTAATAGCACTTTGATTGGTGAAATGTGCTGTTGATTATCCATGCTCCTGATCTCATGCTGCTGTGTTCATTTGTACTCATCTTCTCACACAGACTCATGTTCGTGCTGCTGTTGTTCTGCGTATAGTTTTCACTATTAGGATTTAGCGTATTTCTTAGTTTATATTTTAGATTGTATTACAGTTTCTTTTTACAGTTTATATTTTTGCTCTTGTTGGATGTAACCGGGCCACTGTGCACAATTTCTTTCCATCTCATGTACAACATCTTGAACTTGAATTTAATTGTGTATTTTGCGTCTTGTCTAATAAACTTATTCCTCTGTCTCATTTACTTCATCTGCTATGACCTTCCAGATAGTGTTTTTGTTTTTGATTTGCATATCCTTCCCTTGTCCAGCCTTATTTCTAACCATTGAAATAATATTTTCAAAAGTTGTTTGAAGTTTGACTCTCTTGCCAAAGAGAATGACTAAATATAACTTACTCATAATCTCTTTTTTTTTCTGTCAAGAAAGTGCTCCATCACCTGTTGATGAAGGAAGTAAGAAGTGGAAGGGAAGGGAGGAAATAAGGAGAGGAGCATAAGAAGGAAGACAGGCAGTATTTTGAATTAGGACTGCCCCTAGTGTAGTTTCTTTTTAATTGTCTTCTTTTTACCCCTCTTTTATTTATTCATTTTTTTCATTTATTTTAGCTTCTTCATTGAAATGTTTCTAACAATATATTTCTATACCTGCTTTTCTTTCATATTGCCGGGAGATGGTGCTTTTCTCTAGAAGTCACTGAATGAGAGGCTGGGTACACCCTGAACAGGTCCCAATCCATCACAGGGCCACATACAGACAAACAACGACTGACGCTTTCACTGTCACCTCAGGACAATTTAGTTACTAATTAACCTAACATCCATTTTAGGTCAATGGGAGGTAACTTGAGTATCTGGAGAAATGTGTATGCGGAGAGCTTATAAATTCTTTACAAAAATGCCCCAGGTCTGAAGGTGATGCTGCAAACTTCTCGCTGAGAGTTGAAAGTTCTAACTACAGCATTAACGTGGAAATTTTTCTTAGTCTCTTACATAAAGTCTAGAGAAACTACATCACATAGTAAACTGAATTAAATGGTATATAAACAGCTGTGGTTCATTAAAGAAAATCTTATAGAAAGAGGAGTGTAAAGTCATAAAAACAGTATTTTTCAACTTATTAGTTACATGTCAAGTTAAATTTCATACCCCTTTTTGCACTTTTCAACCAATAGGTCTGGTGTAGAAAAACAAGTGATAACAGAGGAGTGAGGAAAGGAGAGAGAGTTGATGTGATGGACATTAGCCGAAGAGTCTGGCCTTTCAATAATTGTGCTTGCCGCAGAGCAGAGGTCAGAGGTAAATGCCAAACGAGGATATGGCCTACTACTGTATAATGAATGGGTGGGGGTATGCCACATTCACAAACACCCCCAGTTCTCAGACACACAGTCTTGTTCATTTATGAACATACACATCATGCTTTCTCAAAGGATTTAGCATGGAAATTACACACTTCTACAATCATATTTTCACACATACGGATATTTTAGAAATTGGCATTATCTCACATTAAGTATTATGTTACCCTATTAGGACTGAGATTATTTTTTTTACCTCCAACTGGACTAATATATGCTGATGTCTGTGAGGATTTATTATATACCGGTATGTCTTAAATATATTTTAATATATCATATTTACTGTTACAAAGAATGTAAAATTATTGTTTTAAACTTTTTTAAAAACCTTTGTCCAGGAAGGACAAATGGTGATATATTTTACCTAGAGGATGAATCCATCCATCCATCCATCCATCCATCCATCCAACCATCCATCCATCCATCCATCCATCCGTCCATTAGCTTTACCAGCTTTTTTGTTTCTGGGGAACACTGGTACCCATTTCCAGCAAACACTGCACTGGATGGGGATACACCCTGGGCAAGTTGCAAGTCCATTACAAGTCCGCATAGAGACAAATGACCATTCACACTCTCGATATCACTTAAAGACAATGTATTTACCTGTCAACCTAACATGAATGTCATCAAC
>JBBPBX010021779.1:0-32223 GCA_038048925.1 Garcialebias charrua | reverse complement strand
AAAAAAAAGAGGTGGAACGAAACTATGCACACAGGTTCCCAGTTACATCCAACAAATTTTTTTTTACTAAAACTGAGTTTTACTGATATTGACTTGGCCTGTCGCAATAAACAATAAATCAATTAATCGCATGATAAATGAAAATTATCAACCTCATTTAATTTATCAGCTTTATCGTTTCTTCGTGTTTCTCTCTTTCTCCTGAAGACACTGGATGATAAAAGGCTAATCTCCGATGCTCTTCACTGACCCCTCCCTTTCTTTTTCTCTCTTTTCTTTAAAATCCATTTTAATCGTCCAAAATCGCGTTTTTGGATCGTTAAAAGCAGCTAAGCTGAGAAGCTAAGCTACGAGCTAAGCTAACAGGCTCACCTCAGGGAAAAAAACCTCTGTCTTGTCGAAGCTCCAAAATTCACGGTTGAAATACGTGCCTTCGTGTAAAAAGTTGTTTTCTCTGCAAAAAGAAGCTGAGAACTTGTTTATTGATTTATTATTTATTTATTAAAAGCGTTGTGTGACAAATGCTATGCTAAGAGCTCAAACCACACCGAGCATCCGCCATTTTGAGAACTGAAAAACAGGAAGGAGATAAATAATGGTAAATGGTAAATGGAGCTTATTTATATAGCGCTTTCCAGCCCCCTGTGAGGAGCCCCAAAGCGCTTTACAATACCAGCCATCCACCCATTCATTCAGACATTCATACACCGGTAGTGGTAGCCTGCCTTGCAAGGCGCCATCCAGACCTACCGGGAGCAACTTGGGGTTAAGTGTCTTGCCCAGGGTCACAACGACACATGGTGGGCGGATGCGGGATTCGAACCTCCAACCTTCCGATCAGGGGTCGACTGCCATTACCACTACACCACGGCCGCCCCAGCCCATGTCACGTCAAGGGGCCTCCCTCCCATTTTTCTTAAAGACACACTGCTCGCTCCCTCACTATCCATCCTTCAGTTCAAATGGTCTTATACTGCCATCCAGTGGTCAAATAAGGTACTACACTCAAAATAACCAACATTTCTTCTTAAATTTGTCAATAATTATTGTCAAATTTCAAACAATATTATCGCAATAATTTATTTGACAATTAATCGCCCAGCAACATTTGTTATCGTGACAGGCCTAGCATTGTTGTAGAACTTGGTTTAGTAGTGGCTCATGGCAATAATGCATGAAATCGCACGTTATTTTTGATGTTGCACCAGAATGGCCACAACTCCGCCTTCATCATAAGATCTCTTAACATTCTGGCGTCAAGGTAAAAATGTCATTTTCTTCCTCTCCTCAGGGCTCCCATATAACCCGGTGGCCGGGCTTCTACATCCTGCAGTGGCGGTTCCACAACATGCCGGCCTGCTCGGCCACCAACCTGCCCCGGGTGGACGACGTGCTGGCCACGCTGCAGGTCTCCTCGCACAAGTGCAAAGTCATGTTCTACACCGAGGTGCTGGGCTCCGAGGACTTCAGGTTGGTACCTGAGCTGCGTGTCCGAGTCCTGAACCGCCCCCAGCGCTCCTGGGAACTGAAGGACACGGGTGACCTGTTGGTGTCCGGCGTTCCACCGACGTTCTGTTCACGTTCTCATTTCAAACATTATTTTGTTGCAGCTCGTTTTGATCGTCTCTGTGCTCCCAGATGTTATTCAGAGAGCAAAATGACTTCTTTAGACCCAGTGTTTTAAAGTGACCTTTAAAGTCTCCTTTAATTCATCTTTTTCTTTCCAATCTGTCGCTCCCCCACCTCCTCCTCTTCCTCCTGATTTGTCTTCCTCCTCTGAAGAACGGCTTGCTGTGATGTGCAGAGTTTGTAAGTGGCTCAGTGTTTGCGTATTTTTTCCTTTAGCACAAGCTCATCGCCATCACTGCTTTTAGCTTTTAAACCGAGTGCCCCCCCAATGCAGTCACGCTTCTAATGCAGTAAAAAGGTCCGTGTTTGTCTCGTTGTTTTTTGTTAGCGTCGACTAACAGGAGCTTGCTGTGGTCACGCTAAAGAAAGCTTTATTGCACTAAAACCCACTCGAACTTGCTCTAATCCACTCACTGCCTTCAGTCTGTTTGCATGAATAACTTTCAGGTTTAATTAAAAAAAACAAGCCTCTCAGCTGCTTTTTTACATCTAGGTTCACAACAAACACATAAACCAAAACCTTTCCTGGTGCTTTATTTATTTATTTATTGTCATAAACACAACATTTTACCTTTACGGTAATTCAATGCTCTTCGGATTTATTTAATTTTGCTCCAGTACCTTTGAACATTTTCCACCACCGTTTCCACGTTTTGTCATTTTACTGCCACAATCAAATATTTGAATGGGATTTTATGACCCAACAGGAACTGGTGCAGAATTGTGAAGTGGAAGGAAAACAACACTTTGTTTTCAACCTGAAAAGAGTGGCTTGGATTTATTTTCACTAATCTTAAACGCCCTCGGACGTATAAATCCAGCTGTTTTGTTGTAGAACATTAATAATCTGACTGAGCCAATGTTTTTTTTTTTTAAACGTGCAGTCTTTGAAGTACAAAGCTGATAGAAACTGACCCTAACAGGTTTCCTGTGGCTCTGGAGGTCTGGGAGTACTGGGAATTTGAACAATGATCTGCTGATTTAAAAGAGCTGAGATTTTAATGTGTACCGGTAGTAATGTATTTTAGTATTGTTGAGTCCATGTTCTGCTTCACAGAGTTCACAGTATGTGTCCTTACTGACTGATCCTTACTGACTGATCCTTACTGACTGATCCTCACTGACTGATCCTCACTGACTGATCCTCACTGACTGATCCTTACTGACTGATCCTCACTGACTGATCCTTACTGACTGATCCTTACTGACTGATCCTTACTGACTGATCCTTACTGACTGATCCATACTGACTGATCCATACTGACTGATCCTTACTGACTGATCCTTACTGACTGATCCTCACTGACTGATCCTCACTGACTGATCCTCACTGACTGATCCTCACTGACTGATCCTTACTGACTGATCCTTACTGACTGATCCTCACTGACTGATCCTTACTGACTGATCCTCACTGACTGATCCTCACTGACTGATCCTTACTGACTGATCCTTACTGACTGATCCTTACTGACTGATCCTTACTGACTGATCCTCACTGACTGATCCTACTGACTGATCCTTACTGACTGATCCTTACTGACTGATCCTTACTGACTGATCCTCACTGACTGATCCTCACTGACTGATCCTCACTGTCTGATCCTTACTGTCTGATCCTCACTGACAGATCCTCACTGACAGATCCTCACTGACTGATCCTCACTGACTGATCCTCACTGACTGATCCTTACTGACTGATCCATACTGACTGATCCATACTGACTGATCCATACTGACTGTTCCATACTGACTGATCCATACTGTCTGATCCTCACTGTCTGATCCTCACTGACAGATCCTCACTGACTGATCCTCACTGACAGATCCTCACTGACTGATCCATACTGACTGATCCTTACTGACTGATCCTCACTGACTGATCCTCACTGACAGATCCTCACTGACTGATCCTCACTGACAGATCCTTACTGACTGATCCTCACTGACTGATCCTTACTGACTGATCCATACTGACTGATCCATACTGACTGATCCATACTGACTGTTCCATACTGACTGATCCATACTGTCTGATCCTCACTGTCTGATCCTCACTGACAGATCCTCACTGACTGATCCTCACTGACAGATCCTCACTGACTGATCCATACTGACTGATCCTTACTGACTGATCCTCACTGACTGATCCTCACTGACAGATCCTCACTGACTGATCCTCACTGACTGATCCTTACTGACTGATCCTCACTGACTGATCCTCACTGACTGATCCTCACTGACTGATCCTCACTGACTGATCCTCACTGACTGATCCT
This sequence comes from Garcialebias charrua, assembly GCA_038048925.1. Taxonomy (NCBI): domain Eukaryota; kingdom Metazoa; phylum Chordata; class Actinopteri; order Cyprinodontiformes; family Rivulidae; genus Garcialebias; species Garcialebias charrua. The sequence continues at coordinate 28,315 of JBBPBX010021779.1, read as the reverse complement.
CACTGACTGATCCTTACTGACTGATCCTCACTGACTGATCCTCACTGACTGATCCTCACTGACAGATCCTCACTGACTGATCCTCACTGACTGATCCTTACTGACTGATCCTCACTGACTGATCCTTACTGACTGATCCATACTGACTGATCCATACTGACTGATCCTTACTGACTGATCCATACTGACTGATCCTCACTGACAGATCCTCACTGACAGATCCTCACTGACTGATCCTCACTGACTGATCCTTACTGACTGATCCATACTGACTGATCCATACTGACTGATCCTTACTGACTGATCCTCACTGACTGATCCATACTGACTGATCCATACTGACTGATCCATACTGACTGATCCTTACTGACTGATCCTTACTGACTGATCCTCACTGACTGATCCATACTGACTGATCCATACTGACTGATCCATACTGACTGATCCATACTGACTGATCCTTACTGACTGATCCTCACTGTCTGATCCTCACTGTCTGATCCTCACTGTCTGATCCTTACTGTCTGATCCTCACTGACAGATCCTCACTGACTGATCCTCACTGACTGATCCTCACTGACTGATCCTCACTGACTGATCCTTACTGACTGATCCTTACTGACTGATCCTTACTGACTGATCCTTACTGACTGATCCTACTGACTGATCCTCACTGACTGATCCTTACTGACTGATCCTCACTGACTGATCCTCACTGACTGATCCTTACTGACTGATCCTTACTGACTGATCCTTACTGACTGATCCTTACTGACTGATCCTCACTGACTGATCCTTACTGACTGATCCTTACTGACTGATCCTCACTGACTGATCCTTACTGACTGATCCTCACTGACTGATCCTCACTGACTGATCCTTACTGACTGATCCTCACTGACTGATCCTTACTGACTGATCCTCACTGACTGATCCTCACTGACTGATCCTTACTGACTGATCCTCACTGACTGATCCTTACTGACTGATCCTTACTGACTGATCCTTACTGACTGATCCTCACTGACTGATCCTTACTGACTGATCCTTACTGACTGATCCTTACTGACTGATCCTCACTGACTGATCCTTACTGACTGATCCTTACTGACTGATCCTCACTGACTGATCCTTACTGACTGATCCTCACTGACTGATCCTCACTGACTGATCCTTACTGACTGATCCTCACTGACTGATCCTCACTGACTGATCCTTACTGACTGATCCTTACTGACTGATCCTCACTGACTGATCCTCACTGACTGATCCTTACTGACTGATCCTTACTGACTGATCCTTACTGACTGATCCTCACTGACTGATCCTCACTGACTGATCCTTACTGACTGATCCTCACTGACTGATCCTTACTGACTGATCCTCACTGACTGATCCTCACTGACTGATCCTTACTGACTGATCCTTACTGACTGATCCTTACTGACTGATCCTTACTGACTGATCCTTACTGACTGATCCTTACTGACTGATCCTTACTGACTGATCCTTACTGACTGATCCTTACTGACTGATCCTTACTGACTGATCCTCACTGACTGATCCTCACTGACTGATCCTTACTGACTGATCCTTACTGACTGATCCTCACTGACTGATCCTTACTGACTGATCCTCACTGACTGATCCTCACTGACTGATCCTTACTGACTGATCCTTACTGACTGATCCTTACTGACTGATCCTTACTGACTGATCCTCACTGACTGATCCTTACTGACTGATCCTTACTGACTGATCCTCACTGACTGATCCTTACTGACTGATCCTTACTGACTGATCCTTACTGACTGATCCTCACTGACTGATCCTTACTGACTGATCCTTACTGACTGATCCTTACTGACTGATCCTTACTGACTGATCCTTACTGACTGATCCTTACTGACTGATCCTCACTGACTGATCCTTACTGACTGATCCTTACTGACTGATCCTCACTGACTGATCCTCACTGACTGATCCTTACTGACTGATCCTTACTGACTGATCCTTACTGACTGATCCTCACTGACTGATCCTCACTGACTGATCCTTACTGACTGATCCTCACTGACTGATCCTTACTGACTGATCCTCACTGACTGATCCTCACTGACTGATCCTTACTGACTGATCCTTACTGACTGATCCTTACTGACTGATCCTCACTGACTGATCCTCACTGACTGATCCTTACTGACTGATCCTTACTGACTGATCCTTACTGACTGATCCTTACTGACTGATCCTTACTGACTGATCCTTACTGACTGATCCTTACTGACTGATCCTTACTGACTGATCCTTACTGACTGATCCTTACTGACTGATCCTTACTGACTGATCCTTACTGACTGATCCTTACTGACTGATCCTCACTGACTGATCCTTACTGACTGATCCTTACTGACTGATCCTTACTGACTGATCCTTACTGACTGATCCTTACTGACTGATCCTTACTGACTGATCCTTACTGACTGATCCTTACTGACTGATCCTTACTGACTGATCCTTACTGACTGATCCTTACTGACTGATCCTTACTGACTGATCCTCACTGACTGATCCTCACTGACTGATCCTTACTGACTGATCCTCACTGACTGATCCTCACTGACTGATCCTTACTGACTGATCCTTACTGACTGATCCTTACTGACTGATCCTCACTGACTGATCCTCACTGACTGATCCTTACTGACTGATCCTTACTGACTGATCCTTACTGACTGATCCTTACTGACTGATCCTCACTGACTGATCCTCACTGACTGATCCTTACTGACTGATCCTCACTGACTGATCCTTACTGACTGATCCTCACTGACTGATCCTCACTGACTGATCCTTACTGACTGATCCTTACTGACTGATCCTTACTGACTGATCCTTACTGACTGATCCTTACTGACTGATCCTCACTGACTGATCCTCACTGACTGATCCTCACTGACTGATCCTTACTGACTGATCCATACTGACTGATCCTTACTGACTGGTCCTCACTGTCTGGTCCTTACTGACTGGTCCTTACTGACTGGTCCTTACTGACTGATCCATACTGACTGATCCTTACTGACTGATCCTCACTGTCTGATCCTTACTGTCTGATCCTTACTGACTGATCCTTACTGACTGATCCTTACTGGCTGATCTTTACTGGCTGAGCTTTACTGACTGATCCTTACTGACTGATCCTTACTGACTGATCCTTACTGACTGATCCTTACTGACTGATCCTTACTGACTGATCCTTACTGACTGGTTATGAAGGCTTTTTACTTTGCGATAATGCTTGTTAAGCTTTCACACTATTGTGATACTGTTTGTATTTACCGGTACTATTCCATATTCTTACCACTTTTCTCTGTTCTGTATGTTTTTCAGCATCTTTCTCGTTCCACAATTTTTGTGCTATTTCAACAAATCATAAACCAAAACGTTCAGCTCTTTCAGGAGAACGGTGCTATGACTTTTGGTATTACTGCAACTTTGGTTTTTTGAAATATTTTTAGCTTTTTCTGCCATTTATATTATCATAGAAAATGAACTGAGCTCGTTTTACATCCTTCAGATCTTTAGATGTGCTCACTGCTTCTTTCACCTTTTGTTCTGGTTCAGCTGCTTTCAGCTACTTTCAGTTGTTTTTCAGCTGTTTTGTGCTCCTTTCAGATTCTGTCCAACTACAACATTTTTGATCTTCAAATTTCTTTCTGCTAATTTCAGCTTCCTTTCAACTTATTACTGCAAGTTTTGACTTTCTGCTATTTCAGCTACTATTTAGCTGTTTTAATGCTAATTTTAGCCTTTTCAGCTAACTCCACATTTTTGGCACTCATTTAAACTTTTTCCAGCCTAATTCGGCAAAATGTGCTCTCCACTTCCTTCTGATAATTTAAGCTTTTTTTCCTGATTTTTAGCTACTTTTCAGCTGTTTATTTATTTTTAGCTAATTTCAGCTTTTTTCAGATAATTTCCACTTTATTGTGCTAATTTCTGCTTCTTTCAGCTTAAATGGGCAAACAGTTTATTTCTGCTTTCTTCTGCTATTTTATCCTTGTTCTACCATTTCAGCAACCTTTTTAGCATTTTTAACTAATTTCAGCTGTTTTAGATCAATTCTAAATTTTCATGGTGTTTTTTTTTTTTGCTACTTTGAACCTAATTAACTTCTTTATGCTAATTTCAGCTTGTTGCTCATTTCAGCAGTTTTTCTGGTAGTTTGAGCTTTTTCTACCATTTCAGCTACTTTTCTGCTATTTTTTTTGCTTATTCCCGCTTTTAGCCAATTTCCTAATTTTTGCACTCTTTTCTTCTTATTTAAACTTATTTCAGCAAATGCATCTGCTTTCTTCTTCTAACTTCGGCTTGTTATTCCATGCCAGCCACAATTCAGCGTATTTTATAGCTAATTTCAGCTGTTTTTTGGCAAGTCCTTCAGCAGTAAGCATTCACACTGCCTTTTTGCAGGAAGTGCAGTTTCTCTAGTTAATTATTAGGAATGGTTTGTGTTTTGCACCGTAGGCTACAGAATCCTTCCCGTCACCCCTGACCCTCCCTACGACCTCAAGCTCTGAGATTTTAATATTTTTTAATCTACTCTGAGAAAAAAATCCGGGAGTTTTTTTTTTCTTCATGAAGTGCAGGGAACCTCGCCTAAAAGACGGTTCTACTAAGTTTGGGCTCAAGTTTATAAAATAAATAAATAAAAACGAGATAATTTTCCTTCCACTTCATAATTCCACCAGACTTCCTGTTGATGCGTTCCAATAAAACGTTGTGACATTTGTGGTTGTAACGTGACGGAACGAGGAAAATTTGAACTTTTCCTCGTTGGAAAACGTTTTCAAAGGGCTGTGACCGTCGATACGTTTCCTAACACGCGACCTTCCATCTGAAACGAACTGAAACGGGACGTGTGTTTCACGTGACGTGGGTTCCAGCTGCTTTACTGATCCTTCCAGGCGTTTGTGTCCTGGTGCTTCCAGGTTTGGGTTGGACTCAACCAAACACTGTTTGTAAAGATGGACGTAGCTTCAGCGTCTGACGAGTTGATGCTGGATGCAGTTTCTACAACGATCTCTTCAGCGTGACATGGATAATAAAGCAGGGCGGTCAGAGTTTATTTGCTTCTTCAAAACGTCACTATTGATCCACAAACCTCAGTTCTCTGCAGCTGCGTCCATCTTTAAAAAAAAAAAAAAACACTGTTTGGTTACATTAAAATGTGTGTGAATACATTTTGGTGCTGCTAAATATTTAACATTCAGCTTTTTGATCTGCTTTCTTTAACATAAACCAAACGTCTTCCTGTTTTCACTGAGATGACGTCATAGACGCAGACGAGACTTTTCATTCAGAACAGAATCCTCCCGACGAGCACGTTGTAGAGCGTTAGGAGAGAACCTCGTGTCGTGTAGACCGCAGGGCCGCAGGCGTTCCTGTCAAAACTTCAGCTCTGCAGCATGTTGACGTTACGCAGCTCAGAGGTAAAGACTTAAAGGTGTTCTGACATGATGTTAGAACATAGACATCTTTAGAAAGAGAAGCTACTCAGCTTTGATTTTTTTTTGTACACAGATGCGTCGAATAATTAATATATAAAAGTATTTTTTAATAAAATAGTTCTCTGCAGTGCGTCGCAGTTTTCGGGTGGAGAAAGGAGGGGTCAAACGCCGACGCATTTTTATGACGCAATGTATTGAACGCACATTGTAAATAACAAATAGCAGTGAATATATAAACCGAGGAATTAAGCAATTTAAGTGAAGATTTGAGCGATTTGTCTTCAGTTTGGGAAGCCGAAGTTAGTTCAAGTGATGAACAAGAAACAGCTGGTTATAATGTAGGTCTGCAGCCGTATTTATTTGAGCCTTACCGTTCAGGGAGCGAGGGGGACTCCGAGATTGTTTTGTCCATTCTTGACAAAGTTTTTCATCTTTTGGGAAAGTGAAAAGGCTCACTTGTTCACTGGCGATGTTAGAACACCCAAATGCGACACAACGTACCAGCATTTTTCAAGTTTTACAATAAAAATAGGCGATCTTGAACACAATGACACTGCGTGCTAATAGCAGCCCACAGGCTCAACTTCTAGTCCCTACGTCACATGACGTCGCATGCGTAAGTACCCGGATGTCCCGTGACGAAACACGGCGCCAAGTTTAAATCCCTTTGAAACAAATTTTCATTGATTTATCATTTTGCTTGTAAAAACGAACATAGTTGAATGAGACAACATATATATGTTGTGCCACTTTATGCATGGTTCCAACATCATGTCACACACACTTTAAGCACCCAACAGATTGAAGAGGGTTTATTTTTTAAACTTACTGACGCATCAGCGTTCAGTCAGGAGAACGTCGCAGCGATGATCAGACGGCTCATTTGATCTGGACAGAAGTTTTTCACATCGACGCCTGCTTCGTTCGGATTCATGACAAAATGAACATTTTAATTGAAAAGGACCGAGTGAAATATTGGTTTTGTTAAAAATAAAAGCAAAAACACGTTTTCACACTACAGGTAGTCCCCGACTTACGAGCGAGTTCCGTTCCTGCGAGTTGCTCGTAACACGAAAATTCGTAAGTTGGAACACGAAGCACGTGTTCTCGTAAGTCCGGATTTTCGCTCGTAAGTTGGAACATTTATGCTAGCGCTACTACGAACACTCGTTTTTCATCAAAAACGTTCATATTAGTTCATAAACATGGTCGGAAACGTGTTTCCAAACGGTTAGCTAACACACTTTCATCTAAAAACACAAAAAAGGGCTGTATTTTTTTACAAATTTACTTCTCTTTCGCCAGCTCGTAAGTCCGGGACCTCGTACAGGTAGTCCCCGACTTACGAGCGAGTTCCGTTACAACGAGTTGCTCGTAACATGGAAATCTCGTAATTCGGAACGGCCGCCACGTGTCTCGTAAGTCCGGAATTTCGCTCGTAAGTTGGAACGGTTTTGCTAGCGCGACTACAAACACTCGTTTTTCATCGAAAAACTGCTTACGAGTGCATAAAAATGATCGGAAACGTGTGTCCACATGTTTAGCTAACGAACTGTGGTGAAAAAACACAGAAAAACTTGGTATTTTTTGCGTTTTTTCCAAAAATTTGCCAGCTCGTAAGTCCGGAACCTCGTAGGTCAGAGCGCTCGTAAGTCGGGGACTACCTGTACTGTACAGTATTCCCAAAGACGGCTGAATGCGATTGACAGCTGAGCAGACTTATTGTTATATTAAATTTTTTACCCCTCGAGGCTCCTGCTGCCTGTGTGGGGTCGCTCCAGTTCAGCAGGTTGTCCTACGATGAGACTCAGGACTGACTGACTTCAGACTACTGAAATTATACAGACTGTACAGGTCCAGACCACCTCCTCAGGTGGTCTGAGTAAAACCATTCTCACTGTGCGTTGAGGATTTCAGATCCGCCTGAACGGGGTCAGAGCGAACCTCACTGCTGCAAGGTGGACGAGGCTGCATGGTTCTGCATCCTGAGCATGACTCAGCACACACACTCCTACACACACGTAGGCCTGTCACGATAACAAATGTTGCTGGGCGATTAATTGTTTCTGAAGTTATTGCGATAAACGATAATATTGTTTGAAATTTTACAACAACTAGTGATTGTCAAATTTAAGAAGAAATGTTGGTAAATTTTTGTGTGTAGTTCCTTTTTTGACCACCAGATGGCAGTATAAGACTGTTTAAACTGAAGGCTGGATAGTGAGGGAGTGAGCATCGTGTCTTTTTTAAGAAAAACGGGAGGAAGGCCCTTTGACGTGACATGGGCCGTCTCTCGTTCTTGTTTTTCGGTTCTCAAAATGGCGGCCGCTTTGTGTGGTTTGAGCTCGTTAGCGTAGCATTTTTTACATGAAGCTTTTCATAAAAAAAATCGGTAAACAAGTTCTCAACTTAACTTCGCAGAGAACAACAACTTTTTACACGAAGGTGCCGGTTTCAACCGTGAATTTTGTAGCTTTGACATGACTGAGTTTTTTTCCCCCGAGGTGAGCCTGTTAGCTCGTAGCTTAGCTTCTCCCGCTTAGCTGCTTTTAACCATCCAAAAACACGATTTGGGTGGGGGGTCAGTGAAGATGACCGGAGTTGAGATTTTTGTCATCCAGTATCTTCAGTAGAAAGAGAAACATGAAGAAACGATAAAGCTGATAAATGAAAATGAGGTTGATGATTTTAATTTATTATGCGATTACGGTAATTGATTTATTGTTTATTGCGACAGGCCTACACACACACACACACACACACACACAAACAACGCTTTCAGTCAGGTGTTTGGCCAGCTGGGGTTGCTCAGGTGTTGCTCACATGACGTCATCTGCGGCGTTTCTCGTCTCTCACGTTGTCTCCGTTGTCTCTCGTCCCTCAGGGGTTCCATGACCAGCCTGGAGTCGAGCCACAGCGGTTTCTCCCAGCTCAGCGCCGCCACCACCTCCTCCAACCACTCCCAGTCCAGCTCCATGATCTCCAGGTAGAGCCCGACGGCTGAGGACTTCACTCCCAGAATGCATCACTCCACTGTCATCAACCCCCACCCCACCCCGTGTCCTCTTCAGAAGACGAAGAGTCCTGAAATTCTGAGACAAAAAGACTAACTTTGACACTACGTGTAAGATTTAAAGGGCTGATTTTTGCACAAAGGTTGTTTGAATGTTGGTGAGGTGGGCGTGTCCGAGTGGAGCAGGCGAAGCAATATTTTCCTACAAAGACACTGGAGGCGCTGTTACTTATATGCATCTACTCCAACAGCCACTGACCCGAGCCCACGCGCACCTCACCCCCCGTGCCCCGTTAAGACTGAATGTTCTGTTACGCACACGAGCCGTGCACAAACGAACTGTTACTGTAAGGGTTTCACTGGTTCAAAGGTCAAATGTTGTTGAGGTCAAAACCCGGCCTGGGTCTGGATCTGGGTCCAGCACAACTGTAGTGTCAGCGTTTCCTGTTTCAGAGTGGACATGTCCTGGTGTTGACTCGCGTGGGGCTTTATCACACCCACCCAACCACGAGACAGACTTTCTGCGTGTTTTAACTTTATGTCTGGAGGATCATGGGTAAGTTTTGTCCAGGCAGGCGGATGGAGAAGAGAAAAACCGTGCCGCTGATGTCACTTCCTGTCAAGAGTAACGGTGAAAGTCCGTCTGCTCCGTTAAGGAACTCAAATCAAGGAATCGCGTCGTCGAGGCGCCGCTCGGCCGACGTGATTCTTCCAGCCAACGAGACGCCAGAAGGCCGGTGACGTCGCCGTGCGCGCGTGTGCTCTGGAGGTGTGCGGTTTACCCCGTGGTGTGTTTGTGCGCGCTGAGCCGCGTGTCAATTAAAAAAACAAACAAACATTTTTAGCCTTTCGTAAGCGTCGCGTAGAGAAAAGCACCCGATATTTTCACAAACATTTCGAAACGCGACACTTTTGTAATAGATCGTAGAGTTTTGACGACTTTAACCTGCGTGGGGCGGGAATGGGCGTGTCACTTTGTTGCCATGGTTACAGAGCGTAGTTAGGAAATTAAGTAATAAGTTACACAGGAATCAAACTGAAAACTGCTTTTAAAAAAACAACAACAATTATTTAATGTCATAAACTGCAATAACCAGAGGAAGGTGAGAGTGTGGTGGTGGTAATCACTGAGTGTGTGTGTGTGTGTGAGATATATATCTATATCTGTAATAGGACGTGTAAAGTTTTATTTAAAGGAGCTTAACGTTTTCCAGCTTGTTGGGAAACTCGTTACAAGAAGCATCGTCTCGTCGGTGCTCCTTAGAGACGAGACGAACCTTTGGATTCAAGCCACGAGCACCAAGATGCTTTTTTCTTTCTTTTCTCCTCTGACCGCTTCGCCGTTTCTCGCGTCTCATCACCGTCTCGTCCACAAATGAGGGCTACCGTCTCGATTGTTCGGCACATTTCATCCGTCTTCACGGCTTCTTTTCTCTGCCATCTTTGCATATCTTTAATCGAAATGGTGTAATAAATAAAAAAGTTACTAGTTTGGATGAATGAAAACATGGAGCCTTTACGTTTTTGAAGATAATAAACTTGAATCATGAGTTAATGGAAACGGCTCGAGTTGTTTTTGTTGGAACAGCCGAACACCAACTCTCACAGAAACGAACAAAAACAATCTGCAAAGAAAAATTCATCCTCCGTTCACGTCGACCGTTTTCAGGTTTCAGGACTTAAAAAGTAGAACATTTCATTTTCTCTAAAAATGAGTTCTGATCAGAAGCTGAAAGTAGCTGAAAAGAGGCTAAATGATTAAGTTAAAAGAACATCAGCTAAAAATAAGATGAAATCTAAAAACCACCTTGTTAGTAGCTAAATGCTGAACCTAACCTAACCATCAAAAAGGCAGCTAAAAGATGAAAAATACCCAGCACAGCCAGCAAAATTGTAGCTAAAAGCTATAAAGTTGGCTAAGACTAGCAAAATGGAAGGTAAAAGCTATAGTGAAATGCTAAAAAAAAACAGCTAAAAGTTGAGACCAGTAAACCAGCATTCAAAGCTAAAATTTGCAAAGTAGAAGCTAAAACTAACAAAAACTCAGCTAAAAGCTATAACCACCAAAAATGTTGACTAACTAAACCTAACAAAGTTAAGAGCTAAGACCACAAAAACATCAACTAAAAGCTTAAACAAAATAAAAGCTACAACCAGAAATAAAAGCTACAACTCCCCAAACTAGCAGAAAGCTAAATTTAACGAAGCTGGCTCAAACCATCGAAACTAGCTAAAACTAACAAAATGGAACCTAAAAGCTAAGACCACTATTAGTGGCTAAATGCTAAAAACAATGGCTGAAAGCTAAGCCCAGTAAACCAGCAGCCAAAGCTAAAAAGTGCAAAATATAAACTAAAACTAGCTAAATGTGGCTAAAAGCTATAACTAACAAAATATTAGCTGAAAGTTAGCTAAGAGCTAATACCACAAAAAGCATAAACTAACAGCTACAGCAGCAGAATTGTAGCTAAAAGCTACAAATTTGTACTGAAAAGTAAAAAGATATGAGGAAAATCTCATCACAGTTCTTTAAGGAAAGACAAGTTATAAAAACAAAATAAAACTTTTTCCTTGAAGGTTTTTGCAGTTGTCTTTACAGAAAAAAAAATCCAGTTTTTATTTAACTTTCAATTTTTTCACAAGTTTAATGGCGACTATAGGCTCAGAACTATAATAAAAAAAGAATATCAAATTTACTATCGCCTAATTTTCATCCATGATTCACCTATAAAGTCTATGTTAGCAATGTTTATTATTCACAACAAACTAATGTCATGTTTAATAAAATATCCACTCTTGTTCTTCACTTCAGGCCCTTTATTTTCTGTCCGATTTCCTTTGGGAGAACTAAACAATATTAGTGAGCTTGTTTTACCACATTTATCTACAACTTGTAGACGTGTAAGTTATTAAAAAATACTCATCATGGGGGATAAAAGATCAAGGAAGAGTGTGTTATCAAGACAAGAAAGTTCATGCTCAATAATCCAGGTACCAAATCCAATAAATCTCAGTCGGGTCATCTGGACAGTTTATCGGATGATGAGCGAAACATCTTGTTGCTACAAATAAAGTCCAGTTGTTCTGTATTGAACGCCTTTTTTGATTTTATCATGTCCTGGACGACTGAGAATCTTCACCAGCATCTGGACAGTTTCTTTTTTATAGAAAGCCCTGGCCTTTTCTATAAAAAAGAAACTGTCCAGATGACCCGACTGAGATTTATTGGAAGAGTGTTTTATCTTTTTAAACAATTATAACAATTAACTTAACCAATGACAAATGTTTTTAATCCACCATAAGAAAAAAATCCCCACACAATTTCTCACCTGCAGCTCCAAAAATAATGAAATTGTCGGTAATTCGCTGCTCTCGCCACTAGAGGGCAGTGTTTACCAGTGAAAGACTGGCCCCGCTTTTCTTATGACGTCACGTTTGCGGAAGTAAACATTGCACAGTCAAAGAACAATAATAAAAATAAAACAGCCAGAGAATCGAGCTGCTGCTTCATGAAAAGTGAGTGTGCTGCTGATGGCGGCAGAATGTCCGCTCCTCCAGCAGAAGATCTGCTCAAACTGTGGGAAAGGTCAGAGTTTGTTTCAGTTTTAATTCACTCCGTAGCTTCAGAGTGTCGTGGCTGGTTGTTGCCCGCCGCTGAAAGGCGGAGGCAGGACGTTGTTGTCCGCGTGTTTCTGTTTTGCTAAAACATCTCATGAACCTGGCTTATTTTTAATTAATAAATTTCTGGAGTCAAGATGGCCGCCACAGCCAGCTGACCCCAGAAACAGCACGTGCCACTGGCGTCTGTTAGCAAAATATCTCAGACAGATTATTTATTTATTTATTCATGATTTCAGATTAAAAAAAACTATTTACAAAACCACATAGAAAAATAAAACAATTCATGAAATGAAAGGAAACAGAAGAAGAAAAAAATCTGCCCCTTTAAACAAAATTAATTCAAACAATCAATTCAGACAATCATCAATAAAAAATATAACATAATAAATAACTTATCACACATTCATGAAATGAAAGGAAACAGAAGAAGAAAAAAATCTGCCCCTTTAAACAAAATTAATTCAAACAATCAATTTAGACAATCATCAATAAAAAAATAACATAATAAATAACTCATCACACGTTACCATATATAGTAATTTGGATACAAACCAATTTATTTATTTATTTTTCAGAATTTTAGTATTTTAGTTTTAATCGTTTTCTTAGACATTGACTTTGCAACTTTAATATCATTTTCCACACCATTCCACATACAGTACTTATTCCATGAATTAAAGTAGACCTACTCTTTAAACTAGTTCTAAACAAAAATATCTGTTCCCTTAAGATTATAAGTACTTTTCCTTTTTACAAAAAGCATTTGGATGTTTGAGGGTAATGTGAAGTTCTGAGCTTTGTACAAAACTAAAAGAATATTATAGTCAACCAAATCATAAAACTTCAGCAACTTCAATTTACAAAACAAAATTTTTGATGGATGGCAGTTATGTTTTCTTGTAATAATTCTTATAGCTCTTTTCTGCAAAATAAAAATAGGCTTAGTTACAGTTTTACACACTGTACCCCAAACATCTATACAATAAATTAAATGCGGGACTATAATTGTATTATACAACAAATACAGTGCTTTATCATTGATCATTATCAGTGATTTTAATTAAAGCTTTAGGTTAATCGGAAAACTTTTTAAGCTAATCCAGTTAAAGATGGCTGCCTCATCTAACTGACTTTAGAAAACACCAAACTGATTATAATTAAGTGTTTTTAAAGTGTTTTTAATGGATATTGTAGTAAAACGTGGCATAGTTGTGGCTGGGAGTCCTTCACAGACACTGTGCGTTACTCATAATATATATATTAGCCTAAAGCAGGACTATTCAACTGGAGGTCCGGGGGCCAAATCAGGCCCACGGGTGAGCTCAGTTCGGCCCACCCATGGGTTCATTTTTAAATAAAACTGTATTTTAAACTAAAACAAACTTAATGTCAATAACTGCTGGATGTCCGGCCCCTGAGCACTTTAGTTGAACAGCCCTGGCCTAAAGCATCAACAGTAACAAGTCCACCCTGCTTGTCTGTTAGCAAAATATTTCTGAATCACTGGACGTATTTTGATAAAACGTAAAAGTGAGAAGATATGAGTTGAACAGGTTTGTGTGTCGACTGCTGCAGCGAGCAGGAGCGTCTCAGGCAGCAGGTGGTGGAGGACGACACCGAGGACTGGCAGAGGGCTCCGGGCTTCTCGGGCCTGGAGAGGGTCGGCGGCGTGGACCTCTCCTTCATCAAGGGCGACGACGTGCACGCCTGCGCTCAGTTGGTGGTGCTGAGTTACCCGGACCTGCAGGTGAGCGGACGCCTCGGCGTCGCCTGTTGACCTCAGCGAGTTCTGTCAGAGCGGGATCTGCAGCAGAGCCGACAGGAAGTGGGTTCGTCAATTTTCGGAGTTTTGGAAATTGTAGCTAATTTGAGCACTAGCTGCTTTTAGCTACTGTTTTGGCAATTTTAAAATGTATTTGTCCTAATTTTACACTATTCTTTCTGCTCCTTTTGTGTTCCATTATTCTACTTCTAACTTCAGTTTAGCTGCTTTTAGCTACTGTTCTGCTGCTTTTAGCCACCGTTTGGGTAATTTAATTTTTAGCGTGTTTAGCTGCTTTTAGTCAAAGTCAAAAGTCAAAGTCAACTTTATTGTCAGATCTGCAATATGTACTGTACAGGACATACACAGGACCGAAATTGCGTTTCTCTCAGTCCCTCGGTGCAACAGTAAACATCTAAACATTGAAACACTGAAACATATAATAATAGACATAAGCATAAAATAGTAAAACTAACATTGTCCTGAGTTTTTTTTTTTTTTTTTGCATAGCGGTGCAAGAGCATGAAAATCCACACCAACTCTAAAACTAAAACATTAAACATTTAATGAACATAATACTGTCCTGAGTTTTTGCATACTAGCACAAAAAAAAGAGTATAAAAAGTATAACTAAAATAAACTAAAGGTTTCTAGCATTGACATTTGCAAAGTGGCAAAGCAGCGTATGAGTCAATGTACACAGTATATGTATGAGGTAGTAGTTGATGTTGTTATAGAGGCAAAAAGTGGCATATGCAGTAAGGCACATTGGGCATCCCTAAATAAGACCGTTCAGAGCACACTGTATATGTACCAGCAGTGGTGTAGATATTAGAGTAGTGTAAATAAATGTAAACAGTAGTAATTACATGTAAGCAGTAGTAATAAAAGTAAACAGTATTAATAAATGTAAACAGAGAATGTAAACAGTATTATGATTATAGGCAGTGATGTAATACAGACATTAGTGCAAGTATGAGAAGTAGTGCAAACTGTATGAGCACATGACCGAGAGTTTAGTGAAAAACTTTGTGTTGAGTGATAATGTGTGAGAAAGTTTTAGTGTTAAGGCAGTTCAAATGGGAGGGGGGGCAGAGCAGGCAGAGTGTTTAGCATTCTGACTGCCTGATGAACAGAGCTGTCTCTCAGTCTGCTGGTTCGAGCCTGGAGACTCCTCAGTCTCCTCCCTGATGGCAGCAGTTATAGCTACCAGTTTGCTGATTTTAATGCATGTTTTGCCCCTTTTATCCACTATTCTGTCTTTTTTGTTTGCTTTAGCTGCTTTTCTGTTGCCTTTAGCTTCTGTAATTTTGTTTCTAGCTGCCGTTTTGCTTCTTTTAGCTACTGTTTTGCTAACTACCACATCTCTTTGTCCAAATTTAGTCACTGTTCTGTCCCTTTTGTCTTCTGTTACTCTGCTTCCAACTTCACTTTTGCTGCTTTTAGCTTTTAGCTACTGTTCTGCTGCTTTTAGCTAATGTTTTGGTAATTTCAGCTTTAGCATGTTTAGCAGCTTTTAGCTACCATTCTGCTCATTTTAACATATGCTGTGTCTCTTATCCATTATTCTGACTTTTTTTAAAGCTTTTAGCTACTTTAGGTCTGTTCTGTTTTGGTAACAAACGGTGGGTAGCAGCTGAAGTTGAGGGCAGTAAAGATGGCTGCTGTTTAGCGTCTATGCTAACGAGCTAAACCCTTTTGTCCATCAAAGACTCAAAAGCTGGTTTCAATAGAAACGTTGAGGCTGATCTCCAAACCTCCAGCAGAAGAAGAGACGTTAATAAAAATAAAAAAAAGGTGGAGCAAAGTGATGGAAGGGGCGGCCGTGGCGTAGTGGTAATGGCAGTCGTCCCCAGATCGGAAGGTTGGAGGTTCGAATCCCGAGTTCCCACACCATGTGTCGTTGTGTCCCTGGGCAAGACACTTAACCCCGAGTTGCTCCCGGTAGGACTGGCTGGCGCCTTGCATGGCAGACTACCGCTACCGGTGTATGAATGGGTGGATGGCTGGTGCTGTGAAGCGCTTTGGGGCCCCTCATAGGGGGCTGGAAGGCGCTATATAAGTAATCTCCATTTACCATTTACCATGGAAAATCATATTTATGAATGTTTGCTTGGCCTTTAACGGCCCTATATTAAATGCAGCCGAAGGCAGCCGGCGACCTTTTGAAGCAGCTCTTCTCAAAGTGTTCGGAGTTCCCGGGAGTCACTAACAGCTGTTTTTAATGGCACCTGAACGCTGGCGGTGTCGAAGTGGGGATGTCTGAGTTTTACTTTTGATAGTTTACATCAAACGATTATAAAAATGCCTAAACCCGGAATATTTCTGGAGGAATAATAATAAAATAAAAAATAAAAAACAGAGAGTACCTAACACTGTAAATTGTATTCTTCAAAGCTTCTGCTTTCTCCTGTTATAGTTTCAGGTCGTTTAACACAAACTGTGGATCTTATTATCCTGATGCATGCTCAATAATCCAGGTAGAAAAATTTTAAAAAGTTAAGTCTGGTCCTCTGGACATTCAAAAAACAAAACAAAGCAACAAAAAAATTGTAGAAACGTTTCGTCTTTCGTCTGAAAGACTTCCTCAGTCTGAGCTGCTGTATTCAGCTCAGTCTTATAAATAGCACCCTCTCACAGTGGATCAACCAGTTGGCTGATGACAGCCGAAACCAGCTGCTCACATGATCAAGGAGGACCATCAGCCTAACGATGGATCGTTAGCACCCTGATGGTTGTTTGCTATTCACAGAGGGCTGAGTGATACTAGCAATAACAGCATTGTAAGAGGGGGACAGTTGAACCCGGAGGCCTCCACCTCTGTTTAATGATGGACGGTTTCTTTTCACAAAGATGGCCTCCTTTACTCCTCTCTCAAACCATTGTTCCTCTCTATCAAGGATGTGAACATCTTCATCCCTGAAAGAGTGACCGCTGGCCTGGAGATGAGTGTAGACCGCAGAGTCCTGACCTGATGATGTTGATCTTCTGTGCTGGGCCATCCTTTTGGCCAGTGGCTGTTTAGTTTCCCCGATGTAAGACTGATCACAGCCCTCCTGACACTGAACAGCATACACAATATTACTCTGTTTGTGCCGGGGGACTGGATCTTTGGGATGAACCAGTCTTTGCCGTAATGTATTTTGGGGTTTAAAAGCCACTGGGACGTTGTGTTTAGAAAATAAACGTCTCAATGTCTCTGAAACTCCCGCAACATCTGGAATGACCACTGGTCTGGGTCTGGGTTCCTTCTTTTCACCTGATGGCTGGCTGGAGTCCTGTTTGGGTTTCTTCTCTGCTTTCAGGAAGGCCCAGTTAGGATATCCACATTTCCCTAGATCACATACCAAAAACGTGTCTCAGTTTAAAATGATGACAGAAACAGATACTGTATTTATTTTATGGTTTTTATTTATTTATTCAAAACCATTGAAGTCTTCATCTTCTGTGTCACTGCACCATTTTTGGACCAGGCAGATGTCAACAGTGTAGGTACTATAAAGGGTTTCTTAGCGCCCATAGCGGCCGAAACTGGTACTGCACCATTTTTGGAGTTTTTGACCAAAGTCAAATTATGACCAAAATATTGGAAAAATCGACGTATAAGTCGCACCGGCCTATAAGTCGCAGGGCTTAGAAATGTAGGCAAAAAGGTGCGACTTATACGCCGGAGAATACGGTATGTCGAAGTCAAGACCAGCGGGCCAAATCCGGCCCGCAAATTAATTACCGTACTATTTTCCGGTGTATAGGTCGCACCTTTTAATGTTTTTTTTTTTTTTCAAGGCCTGCGACCTATACTCAGGTGCGACCTATATATGGCTTGTTATCACTTTCGGTGAAACAAATTTTTTAATCCAGCTCATTTCACAATTACGTTCATTTATTAAGGAAAAGTTCAGCTCAGACACATATTTGCTATAATTTTTATCAAACAAATAATTGTTTTTAAGTGTTAATCTTCTTAAAAGCCTTGCTGTGCGCTCCTGTGGCAGACATTTGCAGCAGAGCTAAACGTAGGTGCGACCTATACACCAGTGCGACCTATCTAGGGATTTTTCCAATCTATTGGGCAGCACGGTGGCACAACTGGTAGAGCTGCTGCCTCTCAGCGAGAAGGTTGCCGGTTCAAATCCCGGTCCGGGGCCTTTCTGGGTGGAGTTTGCATGTTCTCCCCGTGCATGCGTGGGTTTCCTCCGGGTACTCCGGTTTCCTCCCACAGACCAAAAAACATGCATGTTAGGCTGATTGGTGACTCTAAATTGACCCTAGGTGTGAGTGTGAGAGTGGATGGTTGTTTGGTGTGAGTGAGACAGGTCCCTCTTGTAAATGAGTCCCCGTGACTCAACGAGGCTAGCCTGTATAAATAAAGGTTGAATGAATGAATGAATGAATGAATGAATATCTATATCTATCTATCTATCTATCTATCTATCTATCTATCTATCTATCTATCTATCTATCTATCTATCTATCTATCTATCTATCTATCTATCTATCTATCTATCTATCTATCTATCTATCTATCTATCTATCTATCTATCTATCTATCTATCTATCTATCTATCTATCTATCTATCTATCTATCTATCTATCTATCTATCTATCTATCTATCTATCTATCTATCTATCTATCTATCTATCTATCTATCTATCTATCTATCTATCTATCTATCTATCTATCTATCTATCTATCTATCTATCTATCTATCTATCTATCTATCTATCTATCTATCTATCTATCTATCTATCTATCTATCTATCTATCTATCTATCTATCTATCTATCTATCTATCTATCTATCTATCTATCTATCTATCTATCTATCTATCTATCTATCTATCTATCTATCTATCTATCTATCTATCTATCTATCTATCTATCTATCTATCTATCTATCTATCTATCTATCTATCTATCTATCTATCTATCTATCTATCTATCTATCTATCTATCTATCTATCTTTCTATCTATCTATCTATCTATCTATCTATCTATCTATCTATCTATCTATCTATCTATCTATCTATCTATCTATCTATCTATCTATCTATCTATCTATCTATCTATCTATCTATCTATCTATCTATCTATCTATCTATCTATCTATCTATCTATCTATCTATCTATCTATCTATCTATCTATCTATCTATCTATCTATCTATCTATCTACCCAAGTAACAGAAGAACGTTCTGAGAACGTTCTGAGAACGTTATTTTTAGGTTAGGGGAACGTTCCCTCCTAACGTTCTGAGAACGTTCTGGTGTGGAGTTTTCTCGTGGTTCTCAGAACGTTAGTGAGAACGTTGTCAGAACGTTCTGAGAACGTTCTGAGAACGTTAGGTGAGAACGTTCTGAGAACGTTCTGAGAACGTTATTTTTAGGTTACGGGAACGTTCCCTCCTAACGTTCTGAGAACGTTCTGGTGTGGAGTTTTCTCGTGGTTCTCAGAACGTTAGGTGAGAACGTTCTGCTAGAACTTTCTTAGAACATTCCATAAATTTTATTATTATTATTATAATAATATGGATTCATACATTTTAGTGCAAATTATGAACAATCAAAATAGATTCAAAGTTATTTATTCATCTACTGAACAATGTTTTTAATCTCCCAGAGAGAACAATTGCAAACAAACAAAAGTGTACTTTTGTTTGTTTGCAATTGTTCTCTCTGGGAGGTTAAAAACATTGTTCAGTAGATGAATAAATAATTTTGAATCTATTTTGATTGTTCATGTTCAATGAATTGTTCAATGTAGTTTGGAATAGTTCACATTTTTAGTTTGGAAAAAATAAACATTTGAGTTTTCTTTCTTATAACAGTTATAAGAAAGAAAACTCAAATGTTTATTTTTTCCAAACTAAAAATGTGAACTATTCCAAACTACATTGTCCCTTTCTTTAAACTTAAAAGTCCAGCTTGAACATAAATCAAATTAAATATGTGTTTTGCCATGATTTCTAGCTTTCAAATACAAGTACCTGTACAATACTCTCATTGTAATGAGAAATTTAAGTTGGCTAAATAAATCTCCATTGCACAAATGAAATCTTTCAAGTTTTATTTAAAAATGTCCACAATTCTTAAATCAAATCCAACAAAAGAAGCTGAATAATAAATTTGTGACCCATCACATCAAATGGGTTTATTTTTCAAAGTGGTTTGCGTAAATTTAGATAGTAAATAAGATGAATGAATAACTTATCAAATGGTTTAAATTAAATATCTGAAATAAAATCTTCACACCAAATATCAAACCATTTTCCTGATTATTAAGACAACACGATGAATTTGTCAGGATGATCTAAGTAAGAAAATGTATTTCTAAAAGTCAGTAATATATATGTTTGCTTGTAGGTCATTTTGACCAAATTTGACTTTAACCCCCGTTTGATGATGTGATGGGTCACATATTCAGTATGAAGTTCTAGTAAAACTAACCCTCTTTCAGGGGCGAGTAATCTGGTGATCCTACATAAATACATTCAGATCCTCCTTTTTAAAACATGGAGCGTGAAATCTGGTGATCTAACAAAATACTTTCAGCTAATCCTCCTTTTAAAACATGGAGCGAGAAATCTGGTGATCCAACATGTGTTCACACATAAACAACTTCAGTGTTGTTTCAGAAACAGTTCTCAACCATCATTAGCAAAGCAGATCCATCATAAACATTTCTCAACCATCAGGAGCAATTGGTATCCATCATAAACAGTTTTCAACCATCATTATCAAATCACATCATCAGGAGCAATTGACATCCATCAGAAACATGTTGCAACCATCATGTATGAAAAACCAGTGCCTTAGTGTACAGTCCAGGAAATTTAAAAAGCTAGAAGCAGCACAAAAAAAGCATAGAAAAGTCCCTTACTTTGATTGAAGTTGAGGTAGACAGGCTTATTAGGTGGTTCTCATGGATCAGATGGAACAGCTTAGCCATTGAGCAATGATTCAACCATGAATGATGCAGTGTTTCCCCTAGTTAACTTGCCATGGCGGAGTGCTCATCTCATCCATGATTTTTGTTGACGGGGGACGGACACGTCTGAGTGCAGCTTGTAGGGGCAGGGGGCATTCAGCACGAGGGGAGAGGCAACGTGAACGCTCCCTTTAGCTTTTTAGCTAGAGAGCCTGTATTTTATGCTGCTAGCTTAGTGCTATGCCAGTGCTGGGTGGGTGGGTGGGGGGGTCAAGTTTGGTCTGGTAGGCGGGGTGCTCAGTTCTGTTGACGGGGTGGCGCACCCCGCTTGTATAATGGTAGGGGAAACACTGAATGATGGGTACATGGGAGTCCAGATGTGAATTCAGGTCAGGTGTGTGGTCTTGATGAGAGCAGGTCTGTCCATCAGGTCAGGTGTGTTTTCCTGTTTTGGCAGCAGTCATTGATGTGGATACATGACAGGGTTAGGCACAAGGTGGTGACGCACAGGTGATGATGGAGAGGAGCTGCAGGAGGATGGTGAGGAGAGAGCAGAGGACACAGGTCTGCCCATGACGTCAGGTGCCAACAGGTTTTGTCTGTTGAAAGAGACACAAACATGAACATGTGAAGTTAAAGCAGGGTCATGACCTGCAATAAAAACAGAAAACACCGACAGAAAACAAGTTCAACTCACTGTAGGCACAAGGTGGTGACGCACAGGTGATGATGGAGAGGAGCTGCAGGAGGATGGTGAGGAGAGAGCAGAGGACACAGGTCTGCCCATGACGTCAGGTGCCAACAGGTTTTGTCTGTTGAAAGAGACACAAACATGAACATGTGAAGTTAAAGCAGGGTCATGACCTGCAATAAAAACGGAAAACACTGACAGAAAACAAGTTCAACTCACTGTAGGCACAAGGTGGTGACGCACAGGTGATGATGGAGAGGAGCTGCAGGAGGATGGTGAGGAGAGAGCAGAGGACACAGGTCTGCCCATGACGTCAGGTGCCAACAGGTTTTGTCTGTTGAAAGAGACACAAACATGAACATGTGAAGTTAAAGCAGGGTCATGACCTGCAATAAAAACAGAAAACAGACAGAAAACAAGTTCAACTCACTGTAGGCACAAGGTGGTGACGCACAGGTGATGATGGAGAGGAGCTGAAGTTAAAGCAGGGTCATGACCTGCAATAAAAACAGAAAACACCGACAGAAAACAAGTTCAACTCACTGTAGGCACAAGGTGGTGACGCACAGGTGATGATGGAGAGGAGCTGCAGGAGGATGGTGAGGAGAGAGCAGAGGACACAGGTCTGCCCATGACGTCAGGTGCCAACAGGTTTTGTCTGTTGAAAGAGACACAAACATGAACATGTGAAGTTAAAGCAGGGTCATGACCTGCAATAAAAACGGAAAACACTGACAGAAAACAAGTTCAACTCACTGTAGGCACAAGGTGGTGACGCACAGGTGATGATAGAGAGGAGCTGCAGGAGGATGGTGAGGAGAGAGCAGAGGACACAGGTCTGCCCATGACGTCAGGTGCCAACAGGTTTTGTCTGTTGAAAGAGACACAAACATGAACATGTGAAGTTAAAGAGAGTCAGAGAGTCTTTATTGTCATTTGCACAGCATGTGGTACATGAGATGAAAACGAGATTATGTACACGAGGTCCCAGTTACATCCAACAACAAATGAAAGAGAAAAACAGTAATAACATCTAGAATTAACTAAGAAAAACATCAACTAGTAATACACTAAGCCTAATATAGTGGGAATAAACAGCAGCACGAACATGAGTTTGTATGAGCAGATGGTCACAGATGAACACAGATGAACACAGCAACAAGAAAACAGATCAGCATCAGTATGATGTGATATTTTGCAGTGTTTATTTTTTATTTTATTTTTATTTATTCATGAGTCTAACAGCCTCAGGGTAGAAGCTGTTCCTCAGTCTAGTGGTTCTACACTTGATGCTCCTCAACCTCCGTCCTGAGGGGAGTGGGGCAAAGAGTGAGTGTGCTGGATGAGTGAGGTCTTTCATGATGCAGGTGGCTCTTTTCCTGCATCTGAGAAGCTCAGTCCTCGCCTCGTTCTACAGGTGTGCAGTGGAGAGCGTCCTGTGCTCCAGCATCAACGTGTGGCATGGAGGCTGCACAGTTGCAGAGAGGAAAGCTCTACAAAGAGTGGTGAAGGCTGCACAGAAGTCTGTGGGAGTCAGTCTCCCCACCATCACAGACATTTACACCTCCAGATGCAGAAAAAGAGCCACCTGCATCATGAAAGACCTCACTCACCCAGCACACTCACTCTTTGCACCACTCCCCTCGGGACGGAGGTTGAGGAGCATCAAATGTAGAACCACTAGACTGAGGAACAGCTTCTACCCTGAGGCTGTCAGACTCATGAATAAATAAATAATAAGAATAAACACTGCAAAATGTCACATCATGCTGATACTGATCTGTTTCTTGTTGCTGCGTTCATCTGTGACCATCTGCTCATGTTCGTGCTGCTGTTTATAATGATGTTTTTCTACTACATTAGGGCTTAGTGTATTACTAGCTGATGTCTCTCTTAGTTAATCCTAGATGTTATTATTGTTTTTCTCTTGCATTTGTTGTTGGATGTAACTGGGACCCTGTGTACATAATCTCGTTTTCAACACATGTACTACATGCGGTGCAAATGACAATAAATTCTCTCTGACTCTGACTCTCTGATCTGGAGGTGTAAATGTCTGTGATGGTGGGGAGACTGACTCCAACAGACTTCTGTGCAGCCTTCACCACTCTCTGCAGAGCTTTCCTCTCTTCAACTGTGCAGCCTCCATGCCACATGTTGATGCTGGACATTTTAAGACTAAAAAAGACCAGATTATCATAATGGAGGAAAAATAATGTGATCTTTCCCAATTAAAAAATAAAATAATGAACTATGCAGGTCTAGGTAAATTATTTTAATTGTGGAAAAATTAAATATCATACTTTGAATAAATAAAGTTAACTTATGTTTTACTCCTTCTATTAGTTCTAGTATTCACACATTTGCAAAGGAAAAGACAGGAAAAACTGCTAAAACTAGCCCTTTTTGTTGTTATAAGAACAAATAAAATTCAGTTTAAAGTTATTTTTGATCAAAGCTTGGAAGAGCCACTGCTGAGGGACCAAAGAGCCACATGTGGCTCCAGAGCCGCAGGTTTCAGACCCCTGCAAAGTCCAGAACCCCTTACATTTTAAGACAGGTTTACAAGAAATCTAAAATAACTACCTATCAGCCACTTTCAAACCAGTTATGTGATCACAATCTTTCTTTGTGCTTGACAGATTTTTCATGCTGATGACATTGATTGATGACAACTTGGAGACAAATAAAGAGGATTCAATCCTAAAGATTCACAAAGGGACACCTCTGCTGTGTTACTATGAACAGTTTAGCACCACCACGACCAAAGTCTGGCACTCATATTAGCCTGCCTGTGTGTCTGTTAGTAAAATATCTCATGTACCAGTAAATCTTTAATGAAACTGTCAGAAAGTAATTGACTCTCAAGACCTCTCAAGACCTCGTGAATGAGATATATCTTCCTTCAGCCTCTACAAAAACAGTATGTTGCTGAAATACGTATTTAAAGTAAATTAGTATTTCAGCCTGGCTGCGGTTATTGTTCTGCTGGCTAGCAGACGCAAACAACGAGAGGATGCGGGGCCTGTCTCTTTGAAAAACCATCCAGGAACTAAGCCAAAAAAATAAAAAATAACTCGTAGCATACAGTATATGGCTTATTTAAACGCTAGAATAACCTAACCTGCAGTGTTTTACTTGCCTNTCCTTTTGTACATCACAATTGACGTGGAACTGAGCGCACGTGAGACACCTCCCCTGACACGCCTACATTTACATATGTTAAACAGATGCAAATTACTTCCTGCATGTGTGAAGGACATGTTTGTTTGATCCCTGCGCGATCAGAAATCATTTCTAGATTCGGGAAAATAATGAATTCAATATAATATGAGTGAGGACAAACATCCTAAGTAAGAATAGTAATAAAATGTGTTCATCATGCAAAGAACGAGTGATTGTCGGTATTTGTGTGCGCGCGCACCCTGCTGTGGTGCGCGAACCGGCTCATTCATTCATTCTGTGTGGAAATATTAACTTTGCGCACGAGTTTATTACCATTATTACTGTAAACACAGAGGAACTTACTTGGATGTTTGCTAGAACATAGATCTTTGTTTATGTAGATGATGTGAAGAAACGAGTCTGTGCGTCTTGGTGGAGACTTTTCATGACATGATGTTGGAGTCTCCAGACGCAGCGCGCGCCCCGCAGCCCTGTGCGCAGTCTGTCTGTGAAGCTTTTGCTCTCCTACAAGTTATATAAGGTGTACTTTCACGTGTCATTTTGGAGAAATCTACAATAAACGCAGATAATGAAACACCTCCAGCTGCCGTGTCGACACCGGTGAGGGTGCGCGCGCGCTCCAAGCGCGACCACTCAGCCTTTGGAAACATATGGATGAGACCATTCCATTGGACATGATCCGGCTTTGTGTGGACTGGACTGCACAGTCCCGATCGACCTGCAGCTCCCGTGGAACAGTTTGACCGCTGCTTCTGTATGCACGCGTGATGCACGGCTCCCCAGAGCGCAGCATGCAGTGCCAAACTGGAAAATTATTATTTCTGAAAACGGCTGATAAGCCATATCCTAGATCGGAAAACTATATCTGTTTCTAAATAAATGCTCTGCGTGTTACACTATTTATTATAACCTCCAGTAAGGCTGAATGAATCCGTTCCTGTTAAATTTATTTTTGGCACAACGTTGCGCGTCCTTTATTTCACTGCGTCATGTGGATGTAATACTTGTTAATCGTGTGTTTGGAGGGAATATTAATCATTTACACATCTTGAACTGTTAATAATAATAATAATAATAATAATAATAATAATAATAATGAATTCAATTTATAACGCACTTTTCATTAATGGAAATCTCAAAGTGCTACAAGGTGCAACATATTTGAATGTCAATAAGACAAATAATAAAACAATTAAAATCAACAACAGTATCAACTCAGATCAAAAGTAGAATCATGAGGAGGAAGAGTATGCTCGGTTGAAAAGAAAGGTCTTCAAGCCGCTCTTAAAGTCAACCACAGACTGTGGGGCTTCAGTTTCTCTGAAACACCTGTAAGTGTCGCCAAAGGAACAAGAACCACAGAAACGTGCGTACGCCTGCTCGGGAGCTTGCGTGGATATGTACCTGGATGCGCATATATTCACGTTCAGTTCAGTTTTGATACATACGGGCTTTTGCGTGGGAAGTGACGTGCGCAATGTTTTTGTGCGCACGCATGGTTGATACATGAGGCCCGGCTTCTGCAGCAAAGAGGCGAGGTATATGAATGTTGTGCAGCACAGAGCGTGAAGAACCTAGATTAGTGTGTACAGTATTTACATGTCGGTATACTTTCACTTTATCATCATCATCAGCTTTATTTATAAAGCGCTTTAACACAGCCACAGCTGAAACAAAGTGCTGAACATCAGTTACAAACTAGATAAAAGAAAGCATAAAAACAGAGCTACAAAACCAACACACAGTGAACTAAAAACTCAATTTAAAATACAATAAAATGACAAGTTAAACAGGTAGAATCAATAAAAAAAAATGAAGTAAAATCAATTTAAAAAAATGAAGTAAAATCAAGTCTCTCGAGAAAACATTACCTTTGCCCAGGTGTGATATGGTTCTCAGCAGCAGGTGCACATGAGGGAGTGAAGACTTTAGTTTCTGAGAGCTGCATAAAAACACACGAGGTCAAAATAATTAGACCAAGAATGTAAACATGTAGCTGAATAAATAAAGTGTTGTACACTGACATCCTCACTTCTCTGCTCTGCTGCCCGAGTCCTCCGACGTATTCCTCCAGGAAACTAGAAGACAAGTTAAACATAACATGAGGGTGCACACAGTGTCATGCAATCTGTTCCCCCACAACTTCATCCAGTATCAGGGAGTGTGTCCTCTCCAGAGCTCACCTGTTCTATCTGTGCTGTTCATGGTGTCACAAACCTCTGCGTGCGTGGTCCCAGTTCCAGCCTCTGAGGTATAATCAGCAGGGTTGAAAGTCCTGGAGAAGAAAGTCAAGCAGAGGTAAAAGTCAATATATGAAGCTTTTTTGCCCTCATACATATCTTTCTTTGAAATTTTATGTTAAAGATCCACAAAGTGGCTCACATTTGTAAAGTGGAATGAAAATATACAAGGTTTGTATTTTTTTTAATAAACTGAAAACTGTTTTGAGCACAAATGTTCACCCCCCTTAAATCAGAGAGTAACTTCTAGCCTTCAGTAGAAGAAGGGCTGTGAGTGTATTCTTTAGATTAAAGTAAAACTAATATACATGAATTAACAAATTAACACTGGGTTAAAAGTAACACATAACAACCATAAAAGAAGAACAATGCATGCAGCAAATAACCCACTGGAGACAAGCAAGGCCAAACAACTGTTTACATATTCGTAAAGTGTAGCCAATTCCATCCTATTTTTATTTAATAATTAATTACCATCTTAGCTAACTCCACATTAATAATAGGAACGTGGGGTTACTGAACCAACAATCTTATAACTGTCATCTGAACCATCCTAGCTTCACCCTACACTTAAACTGAGGTTTTTAAGCTTTGTTCATGGACCTGACACAGAGCCCTGACAACGACTTCACCTGTGTCCTGAGTTTTGCATGAAACTGAGAAGAGCAGCATGTTAGTAGAAGGATCACAAAATATGAGCCGTTTTGTTTAAGTGTGGAAAATCTGTTTGTATACAAAAAAGATCGCGTTGCTAATAGGCTAACGTTAGCCGCTAACAGGTAGCAACAACACAACGCGATCAAACTAACGTTACTTACCCTCGTAGTTGTGCAGGAAACTTGAGATATGCAATTTAAATCCCTTGTCAGTTTGCTTGTCGGAGGCAGGGGACCAGACATCAACTTAAGATATGCAATTTAAATCCCTTGTTACGTTTGCTTGTCGGAGCAGGGGACCAGGCATCAACGATACGATGAACATCGCTGATACTTATCTTGGGCAGCTCATGTAAACACATAGAAGACGCCATCAACGGGGATTAGACCGGAAGCTGGAAAACACCTTTCCAGTCAATGCGGAAGTGATTCACGACGCTGGTGCACAGAGCCTATTCTGCGACCAGAACTCCTGATCAGAGACATATGGGTCCAGAAGTGGAACGCTCAACTCCACAAGGTTCACAGGTGACTTCCAGGGGAAGGGTAATCAGAATCCCTCTGAGGTACCGAGACACTTAATGACTGGAAAAAAAATAAAGTGAAGTCGACCTGTGTAGTTTGTATGTGTAGTTTTTATATATATAAGGGTGAAATATAGAGTTCTGAAGTGTGGGTAAATTGTAACTGGGAAAATGTTTAGTTT
>JBBPBX010021778.1:0-18591 GCA_038048925.1 Garcialebias charrua | reverse complement strand
CCCCACACACACACACACACACCATCCATTTGACAGATAAGCATCTTTGTTGTCTCTTTGCTCTTATCAGCTTTCAGAGATCTGAAAGATGAAAAACCTTGTCTAATATCATAAAAGCTAGAATATATTAGGATTAGGCAAATATGTTTTTCTTATTTCAAAGCTACTGGTAAAAGCAATATTTTGTATATACAGTACAATGCGGTGTTAAATTGGGTTCTAAAGTGTTGATTTGATTTAATCAACAATCCAACAGATTTTAAAAAATGTAAAACTTTTGTCACATATAAAGGTTTATTGTGATGTAACATTTGTAAATCCTTAACATGCTTTTAGACAAAACACATCACACTTTAGTAGGTTAGACACAAGTTATCTCAAATAAACCAATTATTTTGTTTAAAGCCTAATGGATTAAATTGCATCAAGACTTCTTTGACCAAGAAAGGATCTGAGTCCAGATGTGGTTTTGATGTTCTGACAGAATTAGTTCAGCTGACAGATTTTGTGGTAAGAGATAATCCCAATGAGCTGCCAGGTCATCTGACAGTAAACACTGACTTAATGTGGACACTCTGAATGACAGCATGATAGAAGGAACGTGCAATTTACTAAATTTATCTGAAATGTTACTTCTGCCACCAAATTTAAATGGGATGTTTTAAACAAAGCTAAGCAGATGTCTAACTGTAATATATTTGTTTATAATTAAGCAAAAAAGGTAAAGGTGTGAGGATTGCGCCTTCTTGTGGTGTGTCTCAGTCCTGCTCCTCTTGTGATTACACCTGTTCCCCACACCTGTGTTGCTCACAGGTGTTTTGTGTTTAGGTCTTGTCAGTGTTTGTATTTAAGTCTGTGTCTCTATGTTAGTCTTTGTTCTGGCATTGGCGCCTGTCAGCTCGGTCTCCTGTGTTTCCTGTGTCCCCAGTGATAATGTAAGTTTGCTGTCCCGCCTGCCTTTTGTGTTTAAGATAAATTATTAGTGATGGTGAGATTCATTCATTCATTCATTCAACCTTTATTTAGTCAGGTAAATCTTTTGAACCTCATGGGCTCATTTACGAAAGCGACCTGCTAAAACTAAAGAAGACCTGAGGCTTTCCATCAAATAGCTCGACTCATGATCCGACATGCCATGGTGCTTCATTTGCTCTACTGTGCCATCGAGTGGACTATAAATGTCAAACTGGTAGATTAATTCTAACACGACTGGTTTGCGAAGCTTTAACTTGAATAAAAGAAAAAAGAAATCATGTTTGTGAGGACCTCAAATAAAGTCTAAGTTTGATCTGCAAATTATCTTAATTTGTATTGATGATGATGGTGATGATGGATTTTTCTGTCTGCCCCCTTATATTTCGAATCTTGCGCATACAAACGAGCCAGTTCCTGAATCGGTCACGTGGAGCGAGGCCTCGAACGTCATTACATGCGTCATCAATATGTGCCTTGATACACGCTCCATAAATCCTAATGGATTAATCGACACATGCTTCGAAGCCTCTGAGTTCCTTGTGTCAACCTGCACCACATTAAAGCACCAAATACTACAAAAGGTGGGCAATATATATATATTGTTAGCAAATCTGTGTGTTTATTTGTCTGTTAGCAAAATATATGGACAAATAAAGCTACATAAAAAGTAATTAATATATACATCTACAACTTAATAATTGTAGATTCAACTTGTATTAAGAAGCCTACATGAAAAATGACCATAATTTAGTCTGTTTTATAAATGTAGTGCTCAAACTTGGGGTCTCATAGGCTGAGAGTCATTCATAACACATCATTTATGCATGACATCTTTCAACATTGCATCAGATTGCGTGATTTTCACAATTTGACCAAAATGGCTGCAAATCCATATTTTCTCAACGTAAAGTGACACTAATTTAAAACTGTAGCGAGAAAGGTGGCAGGCAACATGCACATAATGAATGCTAGACCTTAATTTAAAACATAGATTTACATAGAAAAAAAAATATTTATTGTAACCAGAAAACTAAATTAACTTTTTCTTCCTACAGAACCCAGTTTATTGTTACAGTTCAAATTTCTTTATTGTCATTTGCATCACATGTGGTACATGAAGTGGAACGAAATGATGTACTTGGGGTCCCAGTTACACCCAAAAATAACAAAAATATTAAGTATAAAATGAAACCGTATATAAGGATCTAAGAACACTAAACAATACTCTAAACGATCTGATATACGCTAAACACTGATGTAAAATATGGTATATTGGACAGCAGCCCAAGTTTACCACCTTTGTACTTTTTAATATAGGGTTTCTAATATGTGTAATTTTATTCTTTGAATCCTCCACATGCCAGACTAAAAAAAAGTGTATACTTAGCTGTCGAACTCTTCAGCAGAGACAGAATAAAGAAAACGCAGGTGGATTATGTTTCTGACATTTCTGAGTTTCTCCACATGAGCCTCAGAAGGTGTCCGTCCACCTTCTGACTGAATGCAGCGTTTGGACACAGCACTCTGCTGCTCATAACTTCTTATTGAGTGACCTTCTGCTGACACCGTTATATCACCACATTCATCCATCTGTCTCTCATCTCCTGTCTCCCACCCACCATGGGGGTGGGGGGCTGCACTGCTGAACAGGTAACCCCTCATTCACAGCAGAGAAATCCCTCAAGACACTTGCTGCTATGTGCCCCGACAAATGAGCGAGGAAGTGTGTTTTAAAATAGCAAGCATGTATACTGAAGCTGCTTGAATGCAGCACAGTCATACTTACAAGCTTGGAGAGAGAGAGGCACTCCAGCTGTCTTTTCTTTTACTCAGTTTCATTCTGTCTGCCTTCCTTTATTACAGTCTTGCCCCATGTAGCAGTCAGAACATTCAGTAGGACAAACAAAGATGTAAAGGGGGGAAAACTGGGATGTAGATAGTGGAGAAAGGTTAACTGCAATGTTCTTGTAGCTGTGGAAGAAAAATGGCTGCAGCAGAGGGAGAGATGGAGCATGGGATACGAGCTCAGGGGGGAACGCAGTAAAGAGATAGAAATTGAGGACGAGCTCAACAAAGGGAATCCATTCAGAGCAGACATGTGCAGCTATCAAGATTCAACCCTCTCAGACACAATGCACCAGTCGCTTTAGCCCAAACCACATTTGCAGAGAATAAAAGATGCAATCTTTGAGATATGGAGCTGCGAGGTGTTTCAGCAGCTCAGCAGGGGACAGCGTGCACAATGTCGGGCCTCTCCCTCCGTTAGGAGTTGAATATCCTCACTCCTGCTGTCCTTCGCTGTCTACCATGGTTTCGTTTTCGCAATTTCAACAGGAGCGGGAACAGTTTTCTATATGCTGCTCAAACTTTATGAACTACTTCCACTCATTTAGCTAAATATACCTCCATATTTTTTTTTTTGTAAAACTCAGTTCCAAACAAGCTACAGTGAGTGTTGTAGAAAGACAGGAAAAGCTTAAATTGAATCTGAACCGTGCCTAGTGTTTTGATTTGTGCAAAAATGTGTTGTTTTGCAATCACAGTTTAATCCCTGTTGTGTTTAAGCCCCACTGTTGTCTCATAATTTATGATAAAGATATCAAGTTTCCAAAATATAGAAACCACCATCATGGGATGTGTTTAATAGCCGTCACAATGTTAAACTATTATTCTGGAAGGATCCTTTTTATCCTATAGATTACGGTATATATTTACAACAATCACCCATTTAAGTCAGAATCTTCAACATGATCCATTGTGGCAACACCTCATGACATCTATGTAATATTACACATTAATTTCACTAAATTTAAGCCAAAATGCAGAATAAAATAAACTGTAACCTTCACTGCATTCACGCAAATAAAGAAGGTAACTAGAATCAGGTGTTGCTACTCAAATCAACTTAATTAACATTTCACCTGCAATAATTAGCAGGTTTAGAAAAGTTATTAAAGTTTGGTTTGAAGCATTAATAAAATGTATTTATTAATAATTTATATATGAACAAATGTTAGGTATTAACAATGCAATAAAACCTTTATAGCTTTTGCAAACATCCTCAGATGAGCCTTAGGCAATGGTCATCGTTGACAAACTGCTTCAGTTTAAAATGATGCCAGGCAGGGAATTCCACATGTTGATCATTTTTATAAAATTTGTCTGGGGAAGGATTATAAATAAGGTTTTAAATTACTTTTTGCATTGAAAAAAAGACACAAAGTATTTTCCTGATGGGTTCAGTTCTTTTAACAGATGAAAACAACTATAAGTAAATGTGCTGCAATTTCTAAATAAGTAACAGTTTTAGGACATTTATAATTTATTTCGGTTGCATATCTATACAAGTAAAGTTTATTATTATTATTATTATTATTATTATTATTATTATCTATTACTTACAGCGCAAAAGTGTTAATTCTGTATTATTAATAATTTTACTGTAGAATTGGTACAATGTTTAATAGCCAAACCAAATAATGGCTGCAGCTGTAACTATGTCTGAAAAAAAAAGAGCAGAGTAAGAAAACATAAAATGATCAAAGCCGAGGCCTTTTGGTCGCCAATGTGACTGATGTCCCCCCTGCTGCAGTCCCTTTCATTGTGAAGCAGTCAGCAGGCTGCTAATCTCCCTCTGTTCTCCCTGGTTGTGTGTATTGTGTAACATTTGACAAGCCACTTGTGTCGGCTTCCAGTCATAGCAGCCGATGAGCCTCCCTCAGTGACATATAATGCACTACCAACAAGAGGGAGTTAACCAGGTCGCCTTTTTGGACTCTCCTGTTTGTGAAAATCGCTCACTGGTCAGTGACCCTTTATAGAGTAAATAAACTACTGTATATATATATATTTTAATCTACTGTAATATAACATTAATTTTATGGAGAAAAAAGAGGTTTAAGAAAGTGTTACAAAAGGTTGGTCTCCTTTTCATTCCAATAAAGTTAAGTCGGGCCCTCTGGATGTTTTTTTGTTGTTGTTGTTGAAACGTTTCGTCTTTCATCCAAAATATTTCATCAGTCCGAGGAGCCACAAGAAACTCAATCTTATAGATAGCACCTACACGTGTGTCAACTAGTTTGATGGTGCTAAGAGGGTTAGCATAATCTTACGAGTCACCATCCAGATGGTTACCTGGATTATTGAACATGAACTTTGTTGTTTTGAACCACTTTGGCTACGGCTGCCTCAGATGAGTCGGAGGGGGAGGAGCATACCTGTCAAGTCTCCCGTTTTGGCCGGGAAACTACCGTATTTTACCCCTCTTTCCCGTCGTCATCCCAAATTATTATTTTCCCGGAAATTTCCCGTATTATAATATTATTTTAAAAAAAACAACATTCCAGTGCCTCTGAATTATGTCACTAGCCTCGCGAGAACTGCCACCTGCAGTAGCCTCGGTGGCAGTTCTCGCGATGTTTGTGCTGGCAGCGGAACCCGGAAAAACACATCAGAAATGGATGAATGAAACGAGAGAAAATGCGTCCCTGCCAAAAAAGTTAAGACTTCGTGTAAATATCTTGAAAAATGGGACAGCGAATTTACTTTTCCTAAAAGAAGAGTAGGGTGGGGGGCACAATTACGCGTTTTGTAAGATTTGTAACTGCGACTTTAGTGTCTCATGGGGGAAGGAACGGTGTCCGTCAGACTGCCGAAATCAGACTCCATCAAGCGGACTTACGAGAGCAACGCTCCCCTGAAGACACGGAGCTCGAATATCCAACTTCCAACGTAAAACTAACTTTACCGCAGTGTCCCACTGCATGAAAAATCTGTCAAGCACAAAGGTAGGCCTATCAGATTGTGATCACATTGTATAAAACAATGACAATTTTTTAAAAAGAAAAATTAAACATAACATAAAATGAAAGGAAGCAGAAGAAGAAAACATTTCTTATCATATCTGCTCCTTATCAAACAATCAATTCAAACTATCAATTCAAACATAAATATACTTATTTGTAATACAAAATAATACAGTCTCATCAGAGATATACAGTCACATCAAAATATCTAATATAATTTGTTATATTAGAATCAACTTAAATGTAACTCTTCAATAAAATAGTTTTAATAATTTTCTTAAATATTAGTATGGACTTCACATTTTTACATTGTCCTCTAGTCCATTCCAAAGATCAACTCCTCTTATTGTAGTACAGGTAACCCCCGACCTACAACCCCATCGACCTGCGAACCACGGGACTTACGAACATATCATATTTAATAAAAATATGAATTAAAAAAAAAAAAAAAAAAATTTTTTTTTTTTTTTTTTTTTGTGTTTAAATGTTCTTAATTTCATGTGTACATCACTTTGTTGCAGCTCTGGTTGTTTTAAAGGCTTTATAAATAATAATTATGATAAAAAAGATCATTTCTGATCATTTTTGAGCAATTTTTGAGCAATTTTGGGAAACAGGAAGTAGGTCTTCAGTTTACACGGTCACAAATTAATGTAGAACACCGGACGCTATTTAAGGTTCAGTCACTGGGGTCTCCGGTCACAAATTAATGTAGAACACCGGACCGGACGCCATCTTAGGTTAGCTGCCGAGAGCTGGACGAAGACTGGTGACCAGGATGGCTTCATATGGATTAATTACTAGCTGGAAACGTCTCTGTGAACTTTGTGGATGTCTCAGGCAGCGGATTTATCGCCGATCGTGCCAGGCCGCCGTGCGAACACCTCCGGCCGGCCTGGCTACACCTCCGGCCTGGCTAGCTCCAGAGCTAACACTGGAGCTAACACGGGAGCCGGCCTTTTGAACACTGGTGACCAGGATCGCATCATGTGGATTAATTACTAGCTGGAATAGCTCTGTGGACGTCTCAGGCTGGAGCAGCGGCTGGAGCAGCAGAAGCTGCAGATTGATCGCGCCGCCGCTCCAACACTAGCTCATGGCTTGGCTAGCAGAAGCTAGCCAGCTAGCTAACACAGGCCTGGAGCAGCTGCGGTGGCTTGCCGGCCCCGCGCTGCTCGGCCCGAAAACAATCAACGCATGGCAACCTAAGATGTCGGCTTTGACCATCTCAAAGTAAGAAAATATATTTTTATTTATTCTGTAAATGTGAATAGCAATGTTTAACATTACAGTACACTACTTTACATGCTTAAATGTGTGCGCGCGCTCCGTTAGCATGATAAATAAAGGTTGAATGAATGAATGAATGAATAATTTTTTTTTTTAAATATAATTTTCACCCCCTACCTACGAACGGATCGAGCTGCGAACCGTTCTTAGGTCCCGATCTCGTTCGTAACACGGGGGTTCCCTGTAGACCTACCCTTTAAACTGGTTCTAAACTTAGGTTTAACAAACATTTCCATTCCCTTTAAATTATAGCAACTAATCCTTTTCACAAAATAGGTTTGAATGTTAGATAGACACACAAACATAACTGGTTTGTAAGTGGCTGATAGGTAGTTATTGTAGATTTCTTGTAAACCTGTCTTAAAATGTAAGGGGTCCTGGACTTTGATTGGGTAGTGGGATGGCTCGGAGTACCCGGCAGAAAATTTCCCTTATTTTTAAATCCAAAACTTGACATGTATGGGGAGAAGGCAGAAACCATCTGAGCACCATCCATCTGGTTCACCCACTATGTGAAGGTGCTGCTTATAAGACTCAGCTGAATCCTCACCAAACGCTTTTCGCGCAGCCGAAGCAGCCACTTTACATTGAAAGTCTATGTGGCCGCGCATCTTGGAGCAGCGGGGCGTGACGCGGCGCGTCTTCAGCATTTCAAGCAGCGCAGCAGCACCCGGCAGTCCCTTTTCACGCACGCGCGCAGCCGAGCAGCAGGAAGCAAGAATATTCTCGCTTCTGCTGCTCGCAGCGTCGCAGCAACCAATCGGGAGAGACTCTGCTATTGTGATGACGCAACGACGACGGGACTTTCTGTGGACGAAAACAGCCTCCGGTAGGAAAACCTGGCATTTTTAAAGTTGCTGCTGTCCACTCGAGCGTACATCACCCCAAACATAAAAAAAAAAACGTTTTAATCTCAACAAAGACTTTTGGAGCTGCAGTTCGGCTCGTAGAAAACCCACTCAAGTGTTAACGAGGCTCACAGCTGATTTTATCTGCCCAGTGTACATAAAAACAACACGGATCTGACCGGGAAGGGAGCCACACGCTCCTCCCACTGCGCGTCTGCAGACATGTTTGGTGGGGACAGACATCCGTTGACAAGCAGCAAACACAGAGCATTGGGAGCATTTTGATGCGTTTGGTGAGGATGAGGCATAAGTTTGTTGTGGCTCCTCGGACTGATGAAGTCTTTTGGATGAAAGACGAAACGTTTCAACAAAAAGAAACCATCCAGAGGACCTGACAACTTTTTTTTTTTTTTTACAGATTATTGAGGATGAACTTTGTTGTCTCCTTTTCATTATTAAACTAAACCTTTTATACAAAATCATTTGTGTTTTTTGTGTGGGGGGGCACCTGTCTTTATTTGTATTTTGAATACCGAGGATAAAACATTACATTCTCAAATGTGCAACGTGTTATGTGTCTGCCTTTGTGTCCTTGAGAGTTGGATTCTGTATTCAAATGAAGTTTGGTGGTGACTAATGGCATGTCCATTCCTGGCTATCCACAACATATCTTCTTAGACTGTCTGATTGATGCGGGGGTGGGGGTGGAGGTACATTACCGCTGAATAAAACATAAAACCAGATCACTGTCAGCAGATGTAAGCCACACAGGTTGGTTGACGAGACAGATGTTTATACGTTTGGGGCATTGACAGCTCCTTTACAAAGCTACAGCAGGAAGTGTAAACTAAAGACACAAAGAAGCTATAACTTGTAATTACAATGGACCCTCACCCCCTCCCCAACACACACACTGTTTGAATAAATATTCTCTTTGTTGGCATTCACAAGATTTTCAAAACATAAAATGGTCAATGAACTGCACGTTTATGTAGCACTTTTCTATCTGATCAAGATACTCGAAGCACTTTGCATCACAATCTGTGCCCTCATTTACTCATTCATACAGAACTCTACTAAATCTATACGAATAATAATCAGTGCTTTATCACATTCTTACACTGATGGGACACACATCGAAGGCATTTAGGGGTTCAGTGTATTGCCCAGGGACGCTTTGGCATGCGACTGCTGGTGTAATCAAACCCCCAACTCTCATATTGGAGGATGACTGCTCTAAGCACTCAGCCACAGCCACCCCCATACTAAAACTATACAGTACAGTAGTCCCTCCCTATATCACGGTTTGACTTTTGTGGACTCGCTCCTTCACAGTTTTTCAAAGTAAGATTGAACATGAGGAAAAAACTGTACATGACACATGATTGCCAACTTTAATATTACTCTCGTGATTGGGATAGTATTGTAAGGATGGCTCCATCCTGTGGCCATCCCTTGTCTGTGTACCTTGTGTCTCCTTAATTATCTAAACTGCACCCATCCTTGTGTTCCCAGGTGTTGTAATTATGTCCTGTCTTGTCTGTGCATATATAGTTGGTCTGTTAGTCCTGTCCCTTGTCGGCGCATCGTCTGGTAATCTCTTGTGTTCTCTCGTCACCGGTACACGTGAGTGTTTTTTGGCTGCCACGACAGCAGTTTGTTTCCTGTTATTAAAGTGATCGTTTTTATATAACCTCCAGGGGCCTGTATTTCTGTCTGCACCACTGGGTTTTATCTCACTCTCTGAGTAAATGCTGACAAGTATGAGATACTGTAAGTAGAAAGTTAACAACAAAATAAAAAAACTTTGGACAGTTTTCTCTCAATAAGCCTACACTGTATCCCTGCTCATAAGGACTACATTTCCCAGAAGCCAACAGTGCCCTGCCCAGAAACCCCATTTCCTTCTGCTGTAGAGGGAAAGTTTTGATCTTATCGGAAAAAGGTTGGCGCTTGGTTCAGTGACTTTGTCGCCCAGCGGATGCAGAGCCGCATGGGACCCACTGGGAACCAGATCAGAACTAGAGCAGAACCGGACCTCCAGACCCATCGGTGAATCTGAGAGCTGGTAGCCAGCCCACGAGGACTTCCAAGTGGGACACGCACTGCTGAAGGTCCAGCGCTCCCTCGGGAGCTCAATCGGATCATCGGTCCTAAGCCAGCCAACCAACCCCCTGTCCCCCAATGTGCTTCGGTGCTCAAAGCCTGCACAGAACCGGACATCCAAACCCATTGGTGAAGCTGAGAGCCCTTAGCCAGCCTATGAGAACCTCAGAGCGGGGATGCATTGGTAAGTATAATTTAGAAGCTATATTCAAGTATGTTGTTAAAATTAGTAGGTTTATGTCATCTGTTTTAATTGTGCTTGCTGGTAGAGTTTTTTGATGTCTCAAATCGTGTCCAAGATGTGAAAGATCTTTTTTGCAATACCACTATTCTTCCCCCTTTTCATATCTAAGATTATTATTCTGATAAGGAATAATATGGCCGCGCTGATAATCAGCTGTAGCTTCGTACACTTAGTCCATCTTCTGGACGACTGTGCGTACATATTCCCGTTGTACCTCGGTGCAATGTCAATAAAAATATTCTGATTCTGATTAAGAGTTTAGAACATTGATTGTGGGCTTTGCCACTGCAGGGTGCAGCCGCAGAAACGGAACCGTGTCGGAGTGGAACAGAGTCGGATCGGAACCGAGAGCTGGTAAGTAAAATTTAGTAGCTACATACAGCGTACTGTATGTATATTAAAATGACGTAGGTTTAAGAGTTTAGGACATTGCAAGAGTGTGGGAAGGGTTTCTAAAACCTCAAGATGTATAAATACCAAAATAAATACAACATTGCTACTTTGTGGATTTTCACTTATTGTGGGGGGTGGGGTCTGGAGCGTAACCCCCACAATAAATGAGCAACTACTGTATAGTGTATACAGTCTGTTCCAATGATTTATTTGCTTCCATATCATGCTGAGAAAATAATAAAATGTGCATTTTAGCTTTGCTTTATACAAAAGCATGCCATCTCTGCAGTTTGAACATTGTGTGTGTTCCGTTGTGGTTCCTCTACATTTTGCTGCAGCACCTGCTGCCTTGTCTGTGAACGTTTTGTCTTAGCCCGTAAATATTGGCGTTTGAAAATTATAAGCAGAACATACAAAGTATTTACAACTACATGTTTATTTTTTATTCTTACGTGGCTCAGAGGTAAACATCACACAATATGGTACACAGTGTTCTGTCTCTCCACCCACCCCCCCCACACACACACAAAAGCTCATATCCATGAGAAAACATGATATTTTAATATGTTTTCTAAGTCTAATCTCCTCCATTTCCTCCAACATTATCATCTTTATTAAATCCTCCACGGCCTCCTTGTGCACACATCTCTGACCCATTTTACGTTTCACTGTTTCTTTGTTTCCTCTTTCTTTTCCCATCATCCTTCTTTCCTGTCTTTCATAAACACCTGCTATTTGTTTGGTCATTCTGCTGGTGGATTCCCACTAACGTTGAACAACTGATTTCTTACAGACTTAAAGCAGATGAGCAGCTGATGTTAAGTACACTACTACTGAGTACACTTGAGCGCCGGCTAAGTACACATCAGACAGACACCTTCAAAGTGCAGGTTCATCGGCCAGGGCACTGAAACCAGTCCTTAACCAAAGAAATAAACCCTTCTCTAACTTAATCAGGAAAGGCAGTCAGCAGAATTGAGTGACTTAGATTGTTTTAGGGCTGAAGGGAGGAATATTAATTTATCTCTACCATTTTTGCTTCATTAGAAGGCAGATGAAAGATAAAAAATAAGCCTTTTCAATTATTAAACTGACTTTCTGTCTCTTCTCGTTTCTGCAAAAATCACTGCATCATAGTACAGTTCATGTTTAGTGGAAGTTAGAATGACCAACAAAATATGACAGCGAACTACTCAACCACTTTGTTTCATGAACACTGTGACAGAGAGGTTGGCTCTTTCTTTAATAACATATGCAAAAGTGATCTAAGCAAAAGGTACAAGACGATGTACAAAGTAATTCAGTTCAAGTTTTATTGTCATTTCACCACATGTGGTACATGAAGTGGAATGAAACTGTGTACTCAAGGTCCCAGTTATATCTAACAATAACAAAAATATAAAATGTAAAATGGACATAGAGTATTTTTAATTCAAAGAAATACCAATGCAATGCTAAACCATTTTTATTAAATATTGTCTTAAAAAAATCAGTCTAGTCATTAGTTTAGAGCAGGGGTCTGCAGCCTTTGGACTGAACCTTGAACCTGTGGATCAGGATTATCACTGTGAAAATAAAATGAAAATCACTATAATGCCACTCGATTGTTGATATGTGCTGCTGATCTCGTGCTGCTGATTTATTTCATGCTGCTGTCTTCATTCGCACTTGTCTGCTCACACAGACTCATGTCCGTGCCGCTGTTGTTCTGCGTATTGTTTTTGCACTATTAAGTGTTTAGCGTATTCTTAGTTTAGAGTATTTCTTAGTTCATATCTTAGGATTTTATTACTGTTTTTCTTTTATAATTTATACTTTTGTTGGATGTAACTGGGACCCTGTGTACATAATTTCGTTCCACCACATGTACCACATGCGGTGCGAATGACAATAAAGAACCTTGACCTTGACCTGTGGCTCTGGAGCCGCATGTGGCTCTTTAGTCCCTGATCTGCAGCTCTATGAAGCTTTGACCAAAACTTTTAGGAAATTTAGTTGGTCTGGTTTTTATACCCACAACAAAAAAGGATAGTTTTCACTGTTTTTTTGGTTCAATTTTCAAACGTTTGAGTGACACTACTATATCTTGCTTTATTACTTCAAAGTGGGATGTCTCCTCACATAAAAGGCCACAGGTCTGCAGAGTTCAGTGTTTTCATTTTCATCTAAAGGGATAAAAAAGTTTTTACTTCTTTAAATCATAGACTAATATTTTTGTCCCAAAATGTAAAAAATATCCATCCAAGGTGTACCCCGCCCCTCGCACTGTGATTGCTGGATATGGGCACCGGCGACCCCCGTGACCCCAAAATGGAAGAAACGGGTAAAGATAATGGATGGATGGATGTAAAAAATATGAATAACTGTTGAAATTCATTGATTGCTAGTTTTAAAGTGTCACCCCATTGGTCAGAAAAGCCATGTCCAACTACCTCAAAATGGCCCATGAGCCACCAGTTGATCATCACAGGTTTTGTGGCTTTGGCCTCTTTTTTAATTTTTTTTATTTAATGAGTGAAGGAGCAGAAATGGCTCTTTTGATCAAAAAGGTTGCAGATCCCTCGTTTAGACTATATATTTTTAGGACATAATTATGTTTAAAAGTAAAACAAAAATGAATACAGAACTTTATAGTACATTAAATAATTTTCTGTGAAGACATCTATTGATTTTTAAAAAGAAAAACAACTTTGTTTTTGTTTGTTTTACTTTTTAAAAACAATACTCACAGAAAAGATGTAAAATATTAACATGGATTTGTTTGTTTGGCTTTTTTTTCTTTACCATGTCGATGTGAGAAAACTACTTGTGATTTTATACCAAGCATAAAATGTCATGTATGGGAACTTAATGCAGTTTAGGTGTTCAGTTTGCAGCTGTGTAAAAGAGTTTGATTGAATTCTGTTATCTTCATCTTAAATGAACTGTTTTGATCCATCCATTAAAAGGACCTTTTTGATGTTAAGGGATTTCTGATGTAAAACGTTTGATGTTTAATTTGTTTGAATGAAAAACCTCACGGTCGTGATGAAGAGAGTTACGACTTGGAATTTAGTCACTCAACCATCCATTACTGCAATAGTCTTGAACTACAATTAAAGTTTAAAATTGTACATTTCTTTTAATGGTGCATTTAGAATATCAATCGCAAAAAAACCCCAAAAAACAGTGTTTTAACACAATGTGACTGGGCAAATCCTCCCCGGATCTCATGAGGTCGTTACATTATTATTATTATTATTTTTTCTGGTGTAGAATAATAATAGACAACAACCTCATGGACTTAATGAGCTCTGTAAAACACTACAGCTGACGAGACTTACAGATGACACAAGCTCTTTTTAGATCACGTCAGCGTATCTGCTCTCCTGACCAGGATCTGTAAAACTTGGGCACTATCCTTGGTGCTGAATCTACTTTGTAATAACTGACTTATAAGTAAATAATTGAAACATAATTTTTGTTGGACATTTCTTTTGATCTTTTGGAACAAGTGTACTTTTGGAAGATGGCATTCATCTATAAATTAATGACCATTCTTTATAAGGATAAATCTGATAAATGCATTATATGGATGGATGAGCTATATCCTTTGGCCACTGTGGCAACTGTACTGTTTCACTTATGATCAGTTTAATGAAACATAATGATTTGATCATATGCAACGAGCGCCAGCTCATTGTCACACATCTGAAACTTATTATAATAAGAATAATAATTAATTCAATTTATAACGCACTTTTCATTACTGAAAATCTCAAAGTGCTACACATATATTGAATGCTACACACATTCATAAACCGGTGGCGGCAGACTACCATGCAAGGTGCTTTCCAGTCCTACCGGGAGCAACTCAGGGTTAAGTGTCTTGCCCAAGGACACAACGACACATGGTGCGGGTCCCGGGAGTCGAACCGCCAACTTTCCGATCGGGAGACGACTGCCATTACCACTACACCACGGCCGCCCATTATAGAATGCAAACTTTGAATAATTTATCATGCAAAATAAACAAAAAAAAATATACCAACACAAACAACAAGACTAAGGGCCAGTTTACAAGGCGCGTATTTTGAGTGTAACCGCTACTTTCTCTTTGCGACTTTGCTTATCGCCTACACGACGCTGCTGGCCCCCCTCGATGACACCGATACTTTTCTGACCCTGCTCTCAAGGTGGAAGTTTTTCGCTGACCCCCCGCTGATAATGTAAACATCTCCCGTGGAGCTTTTGTTTGAACACATGCGCGCAGCCCGCACGCGCGGACAGTCTGACATTTCACGTGTCACGCTGCAAAATATAACA
The DNA here is from genome assembly GCA_038048925.1 of Garcialebias charrua. NCBI lineage: Eukaryota > Metazoa > Chordata > Actinopteri > Cyprinodontiformes > Rivulidae > Garcialebias > Garcialebias charrua. The sequence goes on along the minus strand of JBBPBX010021778.1, from coordinate 3,625 downwards.
GTTTAACAATAATAAACAGTATTTATGTTGGCGTGGGAGATGTAAATTTATCTGAACTACAGTATCTATCTGGACTCGTTACATTTTTTAAACAGTGCGTAACGTGCTGTGAAAATGAAGACACCAGGTTTATTTTTTATTTATTTATTTATTCAGCACCACAAAGTTTAAACACAAACACTGAGAATTAAACTGAACACACTATTAAAACACGTGAACCGAACTGTAACTACGTTAATGAACTGGACTCTTGCTGTGTGTTCATCTGGACCCATCAGAACCTCAGAACCATCAGCCTGTCAACGACAGCTTCTCCACCTGGCAGAAATAAATAAATAAATAAATAAATAAAAGCTCAGTTGTTGTGTGATCAAAGTAAACACAAGCAAACATTATATTAAGAACGTTGATTTACCTGCTGTAAGTCAGCTGTTTATCACGGAGGAAAGTCCGGTTCTGGTCCACAGTCTCCGCGTCTGGTGTGCAGCTTGTTAGATGAAGCGGGTCCCACTGACTCAAATCTGTTGACTCTTATCCAAATTCCAGCTTTAACTTGTTAACTTGTTGACAACAACTTGTAGTTAGCTGATTTTAGCCAGAGAGGAAAACAGACGAGGCAGGCTCTCGGCTGCTGTTTACCTCAGGCTGCACGCATGCGCAGTAGTGAAGGTTCCAAAAATCACAGCGCCATCTAAAGGCCCAGCATGGTAACTACAGTGAAATCATGAGGACGGGGGGTGGAGGGGGAGAGAGTCGTATCCACAGAATTCGACAGTGTCAACGCAAAACTTTTCACCTAATTAACATACCCAAAACATCCGTTTCCCCCACACAGTGTCCGTGTAAACAGGGCCTAAACGACAATAACCATTTAAAAACTTCCTTTTGGCGATAGTTTTGTGGGTTACCAGGAGATTTATTTAATATTTTTTTTGTCTACAAAATGTCTCAGAGTGGTTTACATGGATCTAGTAGATGAGTCATGATTTCACCATTAGGAATATATTTAACTCACCCACACGTCTTAATATCCTCTTGGGCCACATTGTCCTTGAGGCTGTCTTTTGTTTTCAGGGTCTTTTACACAACCTGACTACAGCAAACACTTAACTGCAGCAGCTTTTAAAATTGTGACATTAGACCCCACGGCTGAGGACAATGGCCCCTTTGATATAAGCATGTGTGTTGTGCTTCTTGCTTTCACTGCTGCCTTTGAAGATGGATGCCGGTGAAATGCTAATTACCCTGGGCCACAAGGCCGAGCGTGTGCACAGTTCAAAGGCTGAGCTGGGTGCAGCTGAACCTCAAAGCTGTTTGGCCAAAGCTGTTCCGCTCAAAGGCTCTTCGGCTACTGAACAAACTTCGCTCCCCTTCACTGCCTGCGTTGCACATCCACAAAATGTGGGTACGACTGTCTGCATGCACGGGAGTGGGGACTCTGGGTCTTTGTGCTTTTTGTAATCATAATGAAGTGAGAAGCTCTAATCTGTGGTTGTGAGTCGAAAGATAGTTCAGCGATGACGCTGCACATTTAAAGGCTACATGGTGTCTTCTTTGCAATCCTTTTAAAAGTAATTCCAGCTCCTCATTTTCAGAACCTTTTGTCATTCATTCATCATCGTTTTAGTTCCAGTGTTGGTCCACTTCCTCCAGCTGCTGATGTGTGCACAGCGGGATGAACGGCTACGACTTGAAGCTGCGCTGCACTGCAGCAACTGTGCGTCCTGGGGGAGGCAACAAAGTATGACAGGTAAATAGAGGTCACTATCTGAAGGAGGATAACAACAGTCAAATCTGCGGCACACACACACACACCAACCCTGTCACCGCGGATGATTAATGCAAGGTGTCGGCTTCTCGAGTGTTTGCATTCGAAGGGGATGTTGATGTATCGCCCACAATTGCAACGTTCCAACAAGTTACCGCTGAATGGTTTTTCATTGCTCTTGACAAAATGTGCACGGTTGTGTGTTCGCACGTGTGTGTGTTGACTGCACTGCAAAAAGGATGTGTGGTACTGACGATTCCCAACACTAGACAGAGCATCGCTGTGTCATCAGTCACTACGTGGGGATAATTGCAGCAGTTTGGTTGTGCTGACAGTTTATGGTCTGTAACCGTTCAGGAAAGTCACTCTACAAGAGCAAGGCACAGGCGTAAACACACAAAAAAATAAATAAAAACCACACAGTCATAAAAAATAAAAAATAAAAACATGAAGGCTCTAATAATGGTAAGAAACTGTCTATTTTGTATCATCTGTGCTCCCTTGTCTTGTAAATATGGGGTTCATAAAATAAACTTCCTCACATGGGTTCTGCATTTGTCTGGTGTATATATATATATTTATATTTTCTCATAGTTTCAAGAAAAGCAAAATACACCTGCTTGTCCATCAACTTGACTATCAGATGAATCTAAAGAGTGCATCAACATAAATCCATCTCAAACAGAACAGTTTACCAGTGAATAAATTCTAATTTAATAAAAACTGAATAAACCACATTTGGAGGCTTTTGGGTTTTTGTTTATTATGCAGTCAAATCACTTTCTACTTCAAATCATATTAGGATCAATTCAATCAAATGGCTTGTTTAATGTTTTTTTTAACTCTACAACCAACACATGCTCACACACCAACGAGTGCACGTGAGCATCTGAATAACAAAGATATAGATCATTAGACATTCAAAAATGTTGACAGAATCACACCATAAACAATGACTACCTGGTTTAGGGAAAACAAAACTACACAGCTAATGTGTCACATTTAACTGCTTTAAGAGAAAACCCAAAACGACAAACCATTCAAATGTTTAAAAGCCTGAAACAGTAGTACTGCTACTGTTTATTGTAAAAGGACTGAAATACAAGTACTTTGTACAACATGGCAAATCATTTTACTTGGACATGAAGCTTGATGCTTTTGAGATAATCATGCACATGTTTGGGGGGGGGAGGGGGGGAAGACAATAGGACAAAACTAGGAGTTATTGTCCTAATTGACCCATGACCTCTGTACTGACTGCTCTGTTAGACCAACTTTTTATTCTTTTTTTTTCACTTTATTTCAGTAAGCATTGCTGAGTGACCCCTGCACCACCATCTTCATCTTCTTCATCTTTCGGCTTTTCCCTCTTCAGGGGTCGCCACAGTGAGTCATCCTCCTCCATCTCACTCTGTCCTCTGCATCCTCTGTCCTCACTCCAACTACCTCCATGTCCTCTCTAACTGCATTCATATATCTACTCTTTGTCTTTTTCCTGGCAGCTGCATTTCTAACATCCTTCTACCAATATACCCACTGTCCCTCCTCTGGACATGTCCAAACCATCTCAGTCTGGCCTCTCTAACTTTATCTCCCAGTTGTTCAACCTGTGCTGATCTCATTCCTAATCTTATCCATCCTTGTGTGTTCATGCATGCTCATCTGCTCCCACAGACTGATGTTCGTGCTGCTGTTAAGCGTATTGTTTTTATACTACTAGTGCTTAGTGTAAATGTAGTTGTTTTTCTTAGTTCATATCTTAGATCTTATTGCTGTTTTTATTTTACATTTTATTGTTGGATGTAACTGGGACCCTGTGTACATAATTTCTTTCCACCACATTTACCACATGGGGTG
>JBBPBX010021777.1:18160-28968 GCA_038048925.1 Garcialebias charrua | reverse complement strand
TATACAGAAATTCTTAATCTTTTCTAGTGGATATACTCCATATACACACATATCACATAGACTACACCATTGTACCCAATCATAATTATAGACATGCAAGCTTCAATAGAAAAAAAGGAGGATGCCACTGGAACTGAAGTTGGGCCTGACCAAAGCTTCAGTAACCTTATGTCTACAAACACCAGTCACACGTGGATAGAGCAGGAAACGGGCCTGATTAACCTTAAAAGATATCTGAACACTGTTCCAGACTAGAAGCCTTAGTATCCAAAACTACAAGGTTCATACCAAATGTAACATAATTCATAAAGCACAATTAAAAACAACTGCTGTTTGCCGAAGTGCTGCACACAAAACAATAAATGTCAATGAGACTCAAATGCACCAAGAGTTGAAGCCTAAGGTGTAGGGGCAGCTGGTTCCACAGCCGGAGCTGTAGTTTAAAAGGCCCGATCCATGGACCTCGGGACAACTAAAGACTGGATCACCTCTGTGGAGCAGCCTGAACCTCAGAACAACTAAAAGCAAGTGATCAATAGATCAAATGGATCTGGAGGGCACCCAACACTGAAGGTCACCAGGACCTGTACTGGTATAGCTCTCATAGAGCACAAGAAAATCCAAGCCATGTTAGTTTAAAACCTCTGTAATTTGTCTTTATATTAATTATCACCCCACCATGCAAACTCACATATTACACACTGTAGCTGAGGGTACAGATACAGTATAAAATATGGGCAAATACTGTAAGTGTTCAAGTTTGCTGGAGATTTACTTTGTACATGGTAGTGTGAACATTTTATTTTAGCAGTTTTCTTTCTTTTCTTTTTTTTTTTTGTTAATGGAACTGCGCACCTCTTGGGTGGGAAGCTTTGACGACGGGTGGGCTGTGTAGGGTGTGTGTGTGCGAAGGAGCCCCATTCTCATATCGCCGCTCTCCATCTGAAAATTCCTATCAGCAGATGAAACAAGAAGGAACAACACCTCGGACAAGATACGCCGACGCTAATCTAGAGCACTTATCAACGCTTCCCTGCTAATATCTCCCCCTCTGGTTTCAGCGTTACTCCCACCCACCTTCACTGCACAGGGCCTCAACCCTCCCAAACCCAACGCACCAACACACACACACCTCACCCTCTTCCACCATGACATTGTAAGCGCCGGCCGCCCTGCAATGTGCTGCCTTGTGATACTGAGAGAGGGCAATTCAGCTCCTCATAAAGACCAGACTATAATCTCCTCCCAAAGACAGGTCCACCAACCTCAGTGTGTCCGCACCGCACCTACACACATACATGGTGACGACTTAAAGCTGCACCCAGAATGACACGCACTATTATAAATAGTCTAATCTATATGGTAATAGTGTTGTATTCTACAAGCAGAGAAAAGGGATAAGATAACATTGTGACTTCAGGGTTTGTACTGCCTTCTATGGTAATTGTTATCAAAGGTTATTTGGGATGACATCGGCGGCTCCTTGTGATTGGCTGGGACCTGTTATTTACGATATGAATTATGATAACCATGATGTCTCTCTGTTCCTCTCTGTAGCCAGTGCCTCGCCAGCCGCCAGATACAATAAATTGCTATCGTTAATCACGGCGCTTTGTTCTGCCATGATTACCCCCTCCACCGCAATAAGAGTTTTATTTAAAGGAGAATATGGATTTGTCATCCTTCTGGCAGCAAAATGAAACTGACAATATTTTATGTCCTGACATTTAATTTGTAAAAACGGACGCGCGGCCGCATTTGCATTTCGTGACACTCTCCTCCTCTTCCTCCCTCCTCGCTCTGATCTTTCTCTCTCCTCCTCGATGTCTTCCTCTCCGTTTTGTACGCAGAGCGGAGGTGACATTTGTGGATCAGGTTGGGGCTGGAATGAGAGCAGAGAAGAAAAAGCCAGGCGTTTGGATGCTTTTGAACGGCAGCCAGCGTATACGCCGTTTCGATGCTCGCCGTTCTTTGGCTTTAAAACAAAACACAACGAAAAAAAAAGGCCAAAAATAGTTTGGTTGGGAAATCAGTGTTGTTAATTTACATAACAATACAACACATGGATCGCTTATCTCACTGGCAATTTAGTACATTCCTGCTGATAACTAGATAATCATATGCAAAACGTTCATTCATAGCTGACGGCTTTTAAAGTTGGTTTTTGAACACAATCCAAAGCTTTTAAAGCAGAAATCACCATGAGCAGCTCAAATGAAAATTTTTGACAACTTGTCTGCTTTTTATAGTTATCGCCTGCTGCTGTAATAATTGCCAGCGCGTTTGTTTTTGTATTTCTATTAGAAAATATTTCATCTACCAAGGTTCAAGGTTCTTTATTGTCATTTGCATCACATGTGATACATGAGGTGGAACAAAATTGTGTACTCAAGGCAGAGACGGGGACTCGAGTTTGGGACTCGGACTCGAGTCGCACTTAAGTCGCAAAAACAGAGACTTCAGACTCGACTCGGACTTGCATTCAAAAGACTTCCAACTCGACTCGGACTTGCATTCAAAAGACTTCCAACTCGACTCGGACTCGCCATTTGAGACTCGTGAATAGGGTTGGGCATCGAGAATCGTTCGGAACCGGGACTAACTGTCGGTTTTCCCGAAATCGTTCAAAATATTAATTTGCGATTCCAATGTTCGATGCTAGTTTAGTTAGCCGACCGGAAGTAGCCGCCGCCGAAAACCAACGAAGAAGAATCCACCGGAAGTGTGCCTCCGGGATCGAAAGCGTACTAATTAATAAAATGACCAGTCAGGTCAGTGCAGCACTTGCAATAATTTTCTATCATGCAAAGGAGGGTGGAGAAGTAAAATAGTGTCCCGTCTTTGACGCGCTCCACCGGATTATTTTCGCTTCGTATCCGACCGGAAGTACAGAGTGGTCCGTCTGCAAAACGCTCCGCCGAACTTTTCGCTAATCGCTACCTCTTCGGCTCCATCAGGTAAATAAATAAACTATAAACTACATCTCATACCAACATTAAGGCAGCTAACAAGTTATACTCCGCTTAAAGCGGTAAGTCAGCTCAAATACAAACACGATGCTAACGTTAGCTCGTTTTTTTTTCTTAGACAAACGACCTGAAATGGCTTCACAGTGTTCACCAGTGACTGTCCAAGGTAAATACGTCAGTGTAACCGAGTGCCACAAAACAGTTACAGCATATGTTGTGAAAAGGTTGCATCCCTTTTCAGATGTGGATTCAATTCAACCATGGATTGCACTTACATTGCACTCAAATCCAACACTTATTAACATTCTTAATTCATTTAAAGTTCTCTGTGTCTTTTAAAATGTTTTAATGTCTCTAGTTTTCATTATTATATAATTTCTGTTTATGTTCTCTTTCATTCCATTATGAGTGAATGTCACAGTTTGAAGAATTATTGAATAGGTTAGTTAGGCAATAACAACAGAGCTAATAATTGTACACATTCTCAGTCTTAAAAATGATTTAATAATCTCTTTTTACTGATAATACTGATAAACCTGTTGTTTGTTTAGGAACCTCCCTGCAGTCTGTCCAGAAAGTCTCCACTGGAGGAGCTTTTTGCTGAGGAAGAGGCACAACATAATGTCACAGCTCCATGTCCATGAAGAAACAAATGGAGAGAGGGCTGCAGATACCAGGACATCCCACCAGCTGTTCTGTCTGAGGATCCTGCTGCTGGTGGTGGAACCAGGTTAGCCCATCAGTGGGAGCTCAGTAACATGACTGCAGCATCAGACACTGGACAATATTATATGTATAATAATAATAATACTGTATATGTTGGTGAGTCCTCCATGTTGGCTCTAATCTGCCCTGTGAGAAATTCATAGTAAGTAGTCATCCTGAAATAACTCTGGCTAACTACTGTAGCTTTTTTATAACATGGAGTTAAACTCAAAGCAGTCTCCTCAGATAAATAGTGTTACCATTATTTTTATATTAAAGTTTCTGTTAACTTATTATTTTTATATTAAAGTTTCTGTTAACTTATTATTTTTATATTTGATTGTTTCTGTTCAGTGCCCTGAGACAACTTGTGACTTGGAGCTATACAGTATAAATAAACTGAACTGAATTGAATTGAGGAGAGACATTTAATGTAATGTTTTGGCCTCTACATTCAGATAAAAATAAGCTGTAACGTGTAGTCAGTCACTGCCTAAAAGGTTGTTAGCAGCTGCTACAAACAAGCTTAGCGTCAGTGTGTTAATCTAATGTTAACCTGGATATTTTTAAAAGGAGAGACATTTAATGTCCATTGTTTGCGAATGAATAGCATACATTCATTCACGGTGTCACTCAAATATTAGGGACTTGACTTGGACTTGAGATCAATGACTTGAGACTTGACTTGGACTTGACTTGGACTTGACTTGGACATGAGATCAGAGACTTGAGACTTGACTTGGACTTGAGATCAGAGACTTGAGACTTGACTTGGACTTGCGAAAAATGACTTGTGAGCATCTCTGACTCAAGGTCCCAGTTACACTTAAAAATAGCAATAATATAAAGTATAAAAAGAAAGAGTAGAAAAGGATCTAAGATATACTCTAAAAAATAATTATATAATATGGTGTATTGAACAGCAGCCAGGGCACAGATTTTGTTGAAACTGTCAGAAAGTAACCACTGAATGTACATCTAACTCAGGGGTCTGCAACCTTTATGATTGAAAGAGCCATTTTTGCGTCTTTGTGCACTAAATTAAATGTGTCCAGAGCCGCAACAACCTGCTACAACTGTGATTATTAAGTGGTGGGCAACTTTAGGTTTGTTGGAGGGGGGGTTGTGTAGGGGCCACATATTATAAAGCTAAAAATATCTAATGATTTTTAACATTTATTGATATTTTTACAATTTAAAATAAAAGAACAAACAGATACTTGTAAAGAAAGAAAGATAAATTATATTTTTCAGCAATTATTTTACAGATTTAAAAAACTATGAACTATGCAGCAGACCAATGATTTTTTTTTATTGTGGAAAAATAATCAATAGGGATGCACGATATTATCAGCATGGTATGGGTATCGGTCGATATAAGCGTTAAAGTTCAATATCGTACATCAGCCATTCCATTAAAATAACTCGTCGATATAAAAGGCGCTGTTTTTGCCTGCAGCGGCAGCACAACGTAATGACGTCACCCGATCTCACGGAGGAGAGGAAAATTCAAAATGTCAACAGTGTGGAAGTTTTATTTTTCGTTGGTAAGGATGTCTGATTCCGAAGATTTATGGACTATGTTGAGCCTCGCTACATCGTCCACAGTCTGAGATATTTATCCGACAAAAACTTATCCGAGTTACGAGATGTCATTTCCGACATCGTTGAGAAGTTAATAGCCAATAGCACGACTTGTTGGATGAGTTTTACCACAGACATTTGGACGCTCCGTTAGCATGATTAGTCTTACGGAAGAATGGATGGACAAAAACTTTGAACTTCAAAAGTCTGTCCTTCATGCACAGGAGTGCAGAGGATCCCACACTGCAGCTAGGAACCTGGAACAAGCCTCCACAAGTGAGACAGCATCTCAGGTGACTAATGCTAATAAATAACATTTAACACTTTTCATTTAATATAAATTAAAGTGCTATGCATATTAAATGGCTGTTACTGAATATATCTCACCAGCTCTTACAGCTGTTCTGCAATTTTTGTAGAAAATAAGCCTAAATAAGAGGGCTATGTCCTGACAAAGGAACTTATATAAAATATCGGTATCGGCATCGATTATCGTCCAAATAAGTTTTAACATATTGGTCAAAAATCCAATATTAGGCATCCCTAACAAGTAAGTACTGTATAGAAATAAAGCATAGAGTTAACGTGAGAATGTTTTACTTTTTGTTTTAGTTTTAGTATTCACATACAGTATTTGCAAAAGAAATTACCAAAAAACTGAAGTATGAAAACTGCTGATACTAGTTTTTTTGTTGTTGGTATAACAACCAATAAAATTCAGATTTTTGTCAGTTTTAGTCAAAGCTTGAAAGAGCCACTGCAGAGGTACCAAAGAGCCGCTTGTGGCTCCAGAGCCGCAGATTGCTGTCCCCTGATCTAGCTGATGAGCATTTGAAGTCAACTCAGTTCAAGATGGCTGCCACAGTTCAAGTGGCACCTCAGAAATGTTTAAATGGGGTGGCTGGCCATGTAGGAGCCATTGAAAATCCTCGGGTGGCATGCCAAAACCAATAGCCTGAAAGAAATTTCAGGAGATCTGTAGTTGTCATATACAGGTATATGTGATTAAGTTAGGGAATTTTTCTGACATGCATAAGTCTGTTTTAGTCCTTTTTTTAATTTTATTTTGACAGTTCCTGAGATTGGGTGGTGCGGTGGCACAATATAGAGATGTTGCTAATTAGTGAGAAGGTCGCCAGTTCAGATGTTTCTTGTAAATAAGTCCCAGTGGGATTAATCTGTCTAAATAAAGGTTGAATGAAAAAAATCCCAACCCGGGCCCTTTCTGGGTGGAGTTTGCATTTTCTCTCCGTGTATGCGTGGGTTTTCTCTAGGTACTCCAGTTTTCTCCCTCCGACCAAAAACATGCATGTTAGGCTGATTGGTAACTCTGAATTGTTCCTAGGTGTGAGTGGTTGTTTGTCTTGTTTGTCTCTGTGTCCCTGTGATGGACTGGAGACCTGTCCAAGGTATCACCCGTCTCTTAAACAGTGACTGCTGGATATGGTCTCCACCAGTGACCCCCGTGACCCAAAAAAGGAAGAATCGGGAAAAGATGATGGATGAATTATGGGTGTATGGATGGATGGATGTTGCATGAATGGATGATGCATGGATGGATGCAATGGATGAATGGATGGAATGGATGGATGGATGCATGGATGGATGGATGGATGCAAGGATGCATGAATGGATGGATGGATGCATGAATGGATGGATGGATGCATGGATGGATGGATGGATGATGAATGGAAGGATGGATGCATGGATGGATGGATGAATGGATGGATGGATGGATGGATGATGGATGGATGGATGGATGCATGATGGATGGATGATGGATGGATGATGGATGGATGCATGGATGGATGGATGGATGCATGGATGGATGCATGGATGGATGGATGCATGGATGGATGGATGCATGGATGGATGGATGCATGGATGGGATACACTGGTTCTAACAAGTCACAAGATTGTTATTTGAAGCTTTGACTACAATGAGGAACACATCTCAACAGCTTTAAGGAATGCTTGTTTCTTTTCATTCAAATTTTAAATTACAAAAAAAATCACATGATTAATAGTGTAATAAATAATCATTTCAAGCAGATACATAGATTTGTTAGTTGCACATCCACAACACAGCCTATAGGAGCTAAAAACACATCAATTTAGGATTTATTTTGAAGGTGAGTCATTTTTCCTCACTGCACTGCCACACTGGATCTTAAGCCTCCTCCCACCTGACAAATCCCACTTTAAGTCCTGCTTTTGACTTTAATTAGCATGAGGCATGATAACATCAAATCATGAGGAAAACTGGCCCTGACTGTGACAAAAATCTTGAAGGATTTGCGAAGATAAAAATAGGTTAGCTTGTTTCACGCGCATCTACCTTGTATAATAACTGACACTGTGGTTATATAAATACAGTATGTCCGGAGCATCAGACATCCTTAAATATCATGTTATTTTAACAGCTAAAGAATAATGAAATGCTGACATTTAAGTTCAAAATGGGAAACTAATGCAACTGTTGTTTACATTCAAACTTAACAGCAATGCTTTTTATTTTATTTTCAGTAAGATACACCTTCTGTCTTATTTGATTAATCATAAATCTTCCTATGACTTTTTTTTTGCATTCAACATGATGAAAGGGAGCAGAAGTTATTGTTTCAAGGTGGTGTGGTTCAACCAGTTAAATCTGGAACAGATAAATATCAGTTATCAATACAGAACTGAACTGAAATGTCTAAAATAAGGAGACAAATGAAGTCTCGTAAAATCCCTTTCAAAATATTCCGGTTGGGGGAAATAAGAGAAAAAAACTCACCCTGAAGCCAGTGTTGGTTTGTCCTGTTGGGGTTAGAATGATCTAAACTCTCATCAAAGTACAGAATGCCGTATTTTTCGCCATACACGCCGCTTCTCTATATACGTCGCTTCGCTATATACGTCGCTTCTCTATATACGTCGCTTTGCTATATACGTCGCTTTGCTATGTACGTCGCTTTGCTATGTACGTCGCTTTGCTATATACGTCGCTTTGCTATATACTGTACGTCGCTTTGCTATATATGTCGCTTCTCTATATATGTTGCTTTGCTATGTACGTCGCTTTGCTATATACGTCGCTTTGCTATATACGTCGCTTTGCTATATACGTCGCTTTGCTATATACGTCGCTTTGCTATATACGTCGCTTTGCTATATACGTCGCTTCGCTATAGACGTCGCTTTGCTATAGACGTCGCTTTGCTATAGACGTCGCTTTGCTATATACGTCGCTTTGCTATATACGTCGCTTTGCTATATACGTCGCTTTGCTATATACGTCGCTTTGCTATATACGTCGCTTCGCTATAGACGTCGCTTCGCTATAGACGTCGCTTCGCTATAGACGTCGCTTCGCTATAGACGTCGCTTCGCTACATACGTCGCTTCGCTACATACGTCGCTTCGCTATATACGTTGCTTCGTTATATACGTCGCTCCGCTATATACATCACTTCGCCGTATACGTCGCTTCGCCGTATACGTCGCTTCGCCGTATACGACGCTTCGCCATATACGTCGTTTCACCATAGTACACGACGCTTCACCTTATATGATGCTTCGCCGTATACGTCGCTTTGCCGTATATGACGCTTCGCCGTATACGACGCTTCGCCGTATACGACGCTTCGCCATATACGTCGCTTCACCATATACGATGCTTCGCCATATACGATGCTTTGCCAAATATGTTGCATCTATTATGCGTCACCGCTGACGCATCGCGTTTGTTACACGTCACTGCTGACAACCCGGAAATGTGGGCCGGTGTTGTACCAAAAATCCAATGGCTGCCAAATGGCAACCGCGGGAGCGTGCATGGGAGGACTTTAACAAAAATTTAACAAGACTAACACTATTAAACAATTATTTGTTTGCTCGAAATTATAGTAAAGGTGTGTCTCAGTTGAACTTTTTCTAAATAAATGCACTTTGAATGGTCAAATCAGCTGCATTTCACCTGGGCGGCGCGGCAAAATGCAGCTGATTTGACATTTGCTCCAGGAGTTTATTGAAAAACCTTTTTTGAAGCGAGCTGCCCTGAATCTGGACCAGAAAATACAACAAGCCCACCAACCTCTGGCTCTTGAATCACAGCCCGAGGCACCGCCGAGACACATTATTGTAAACTTTCAAGAATTTACAACCAAAGAATTGGTGCTGAGAGAAGCTTGGAGAAAAGGAACGATCCACCTGTGTATTTTTTCCATGACTACCCAGCAGAGATAGTTAAAAGGAGAAGGGAGTATACAGTACTGGGAAAAAGAAAATGCTAAAAGAAATGAACATTTGCTTTGAAACACTGTTCACCAAGAGGAAAATCAATTGGTGTACTGGAGTGCGGAGCTGTGATGGTACACAGGAGGCGCTACGGGAGATGAAAACACAAAGATTCCACGTGGAGAAGCCGGAGCCTGCAGAGGAGGGCAGCGACCCAGGAGCACAACCCCGGGAACTGATGAGATGGCAACAGGTAGTGAATCACAACCGGACCTCGACGGCCACCACTCAGAGACCTGTAGAAAAACTTCAGGAGTACCACAGGGACACAGTAAGAAAATACAAAACCAGGCTCTAACAGGTACTGAGGAATTTATCTCGATACGACTCTTATAGTTGGTCACTGTTATTCATTACAACATTTGGGAGAAAAGGATGTTTGTTTATACAGGGAGTCCTCGACTTACGGCAACTCAGACTTACGAACGGACTTACGAGCAGTACAGTTGGATTATTGAGCATGCATCAGAGTACAGTTGTACATTAAATACAGCACTGGTATGTGTTTTTATGTGTTTTTTGATGAAAGTGTGTTAGCTAACTGTTTGTAAACAGAGTTCTGTGCATGTTTATGAACCAGTATGTACGTTTGTGTTGAAAAACGGGTGTTTGGTGCAGCGCTAGCATACATTTTCTGACTTACGAACAAAAATCCGGACTTACGAACGCACATGCAATGGGTTCCGACTTACGTCAGAATCGGGTTACGAACGGTCCTTAGGTCCGGAACTCGCTCGTAAGTCGAGGACTCCCTGTACATGACTGTTGTTAGACTACTAGGAGCCACTCTTACTGGTGGACTGTCTGAGAGGCTTTTCCCCAACCTTCCAGTTGAGGAGGAACAAGAGCCTCCTCCTCAGTAAGAGGTCAGTTTGTTCTTATTTGATTTTGTTCCTATGTTTGTTTGTATTCCAGTAATGCTCAGTCAGGTCTTCTGGACAGTTTCTTTTTTGTAGAGACTTTTCGCCCTCTATCCGGAGGGCTTCATCGCCTGGGAGGAGTCGACGGGGGACAGGACAGCCCCTAGAAACCATCTTATCTCCAGCAAACTTTTTGGTCCATGGAGTTTACTGCTCAGTGTGGGAAACAGTTTACTCAGAACTCCTCAGACTGATGAAGCCCTCTGGATAGAGGGCGAAACGTCTCTACAAAAAGAAACTGTCCAGATGACCTGACTGATCATTATTGGATTTGGTACCTGGATGATTGAACATGAACTTTGTTGCTTTGTTTGTATTGTTCTTATGTTCAGTCTGGGGTGGTTTAAGG